>OMLP01030698.1:4978-39358 GCA_900302685.1 Spondyliosoma cantharus
GAGCAGGACAGAAAAGCCCCTTGGGGACAACAAGCTATTCTGAGCCATGTGCTTTTCCCCAGTCCCTGTGCTCTGGATGTTTCGCCCCTGGGTCGCACAGTCTCTGTGTCGCTGCTATTTTCTATGCATAAACACAAACACTGCAGCCGTACAAAAGAATTGGAGGGAGACGGAGGAAAGAGAGACAGAAAGAAAGACAAGGAATCTGTTGTTGAGGAGACTTTGTGGCTGGCCGTCAAGGCTGCCCAACAGTATTCTCTCGTTGGCCTAATTTGGTATCATTCGCCTCGCCGTTCCCAAGTTGATTTCCTAGGTTATGTGGTCTCAGTGGTCGAAGTTAGTACACTGTTTGTCATGCTTTGCTGTGAGTCAATAGCCACTATGTTCAGGTCCTGAGAGGAACCACTGGGGAATGGGTAAACAATTGGCCATTGTCCATGCACCATCACACCTGCAAAGCACATGTTTGGGAGCGTAGGGCTTTTGCATTTTTACATTTGTGTCTTTGTTGTTTGTCTGGAAGGTGATGGTATTGAAGTATCTTAAGGCTACAACCAACAAACATTTTCCTTATCGATTAATCTGCTGATTATTTTCTCAATAAATCGTTGAGTCTGTAAAATTGTCAGAACATTTTGAAGAATGCTCACTTACCAACAGTTTAAAACCTAAAGACGCTTCATTTATAATCATAAATGACAAAGAAAAGCTACAAATCCTCAAATTTAAGAAGCTGCAACCTGCAAATGTTTGACATCTTTGCATGAAAAATAACCTAACCTTTTGCAAATCAATTAATGAAGCTCTTGTACATGATTGGTCATCAATACAGTGTGATTTATATACCATTATGTACTCTGAATTTACACTGAATCACTGTCTGGCTTACACTAGCAACTTGAACCTAACGTTATCCAGTCTGAGCAGCTTTAATGTATCTCTGAAGTTCCATCTGGACTCCATACCTTCCTTCATAGAAAGAGACGACTGTTGAACATCTCTTACCAGCCTGCTTCGATTTCCTCTTGGGTGGCTCTGTGATATTCTTAGTCGCTTAGGGGGGCTCCTTTTTTTAAACCATGACTTTGTTTTCAACTGCAAAAAACAGCATTATGTTGAGAGGAAATTTTAAAAAGATCTGTCGAGAGTTGAACTGCAGTCTGTGGTAAGAATATGTGAACTGGGAACAGAGGCTACTTTGTCATCAACACTGAAGCTTCCTCATCTTCTTTACAATGGAGTACCAAGAAATCTGTTATCAAATAAAAGATTTCAGATGAATTTCTCACAGCTACCTTGCCTCTCTTTAAATAGACGACCTCTTAGAATTATCTAATTTCTTTCTCGCTGCTATTTTCTGCTTCTTTTGGACTCATGCATGCTTACATGCACATGCTGTGTGTCTGACACCCATTAGAAACTGGAGCTCTGAAGTCATCTGGGACTTCAGACGTCTTCATGTGGAAATTAGAGCCATGTGGTCGCTTGTTAGCCTCCTTCCTTTTCTCTCCTGGAATGGTACGCTCGTTCTCCACAATCACCACGAGTCTACAACAGTTAGCATAATGTCAGCATTTAGGGATAATACGATAGAGTACATTACAAGACATCCTTTGAAGTTCATTACTGTGAATTGTATTAGTATTGACTGCAGTAATGACTAAAATGATTACCCGTTACTTGTTCACATAACATGGATCTCCTTGTCAAAAATGTACAAAACCACAACAGTTGCAAAAAGTAGTAAATGTGTGTTATGGTATCTTTCAGTGGTGGTGACACGCACCATAACACTGTGTAGTCACATTCAGCAGCATGCATGTCATGGGATTTGGGTACGCTGGAGACAGACAGGAAAAGATTCAACCACACCAATGACAGACATGTGATAAGGTTTTTCCCTGGGTGGGTGATCCATTTATGAATCATCAAAATAAGCTGGTATTTTGTTTCTTTGGTAAGTGGTGGGTGTTAAACTCAAACCCAAGGGAAAGGTAATCTAAGCATGCGCAGGACAGATGATGGTTCGTAATACATGTCGATAATAAACGACACAGACGGATGATAGGAGAGGCACGGTATGGGAGTGTGCTCTGTGAGGTTAACCAGGTTAAATGAGCACATGGCTCGGACTCGTCTGATCTCAGAGCCTGAGAGCATCTTTTGGCTGACCACACAGCACTGACTAATCATTCAGCACTAACGAGAATGAAGCATCTGTCGTGTTTTTCTCTGTCACGCCATCCGCAGCAATTTGGGGAGAGGGTTCGAGTACCAGGCATGAAAATTTTGATCGGAAAATTTGATAGAATCTGTCAATGCAACATCTGTCAGGATGAAGCAGCACCTACACAGTAACTTCAGCTGTTTCGGTCTTAAATCTGTTGATATAAGATATCCACACCCGCGTGTAGTTTCACTGAAAGCTTTTAGTTCAGGATGCTTGCCCACTGATGCACAGATACTGTACATACACACCCCGTATCAATCCAGTGTAGCTCACTGCACTCAGAGTTTCCAGCCCCCTACAGCTAGATGACAAGTGCCAAACTCCTTCTAATCTCAAGCTTTCCTTCTGACTTTGCTCTGACCGTATAATCCCCTGCCTTAAATCTGACTACTGCTCAGATTAAGATTGATTGTAAACCAAAAGAGAGATGATTATGGATCAGGGAAAAGTAGAAAAAAAATAAAAATAAATATGTATATTAAATGCCAGCACAACAATCCCATTAAATTTAATGTCATCAGTCTACATTGTTTGTGTTTACCGCTGCAGGATAATATAGCTTTAATTGGGTTTTAGTTCTTATTTTTCTTTTTTCATTAGAAAAAGGCTAAGCTAGTATATAAAGCTCTAAGACAGAAATCAATGAATCATGGCATCAAGGGCAGAATCCTACTTACAGTGGAAGTATGACTGGTCATAACAAATTCTGCCTCATTTATTTCTAATTATTTATGACTTATTCCATGATGCCTCAGGATATGTCGGTCATACCTGAGCTGAACACAGCCGGAGAGATAGTTAAAGATAAGGATGTTTTGAGTGGCTAACACCGTGTCATGAGCATGATGTGATCAGTATGCTTTGCAAGCTTTTTGTGGTTACAACAGTGCACAGAGCTTTTATACTCAAGCTAGTTTTAGCTCTATGTCATAACAGGAAATGATGTCACCCAGGCCCCAGGCTCAAAGTCTTGTACCCTGCAAGCAGCCAGGTTATCAAAATTCAGCTTTACAGGAAAGTGCTATCCGTCTGTAGATCTACTCGACTGTTTGCACATCCCCACCTGCCAGTTTCTCACGACCTCCACCTCACTCTGCCTACTGTAGAACATATGAATACCCGTCATTGTGTTTCTACAACTCACTCCCAGCTCCTCCAGGTGTTATGTGTCGTCGACTCTCTAACCTTCTCTGCTGCTTACTTACTTTTCACCACCAGCTGACACCCTGATCCCCACCACAACTAACCAGCCACCTTTTCTAATCACCGCTTTAGAAAGAGCTGTTCCAAGTAAATGTCTTTGAACCAACAGTAACATGTGATGTTTTGACGTAGTCAGAAGGGCGTCTGTAGGTGACTCACAACCAAAATACAAGCAGTGTTAATGCGAGCTTGACCACCTTGTGGCATTACTCATGTCTTTCCTGCTGACTACAAACACCAAGTCTGGATAATTTGAGGCTGTGTCAGTTGAAGGGTTTTCCTTGGTTAGGAGAACTGTTGTCAGTTCTCATTGAACCTGTTGTTGAAGGAGTGGCGGTTTCCTTTTCTTCCTGACCCCAACACAATACTATCAGCGGCCTGGAGACTCAACACAGGAAGTAAGCAGCAGGGACCTAAAGATGAAGCATAACAGACCTTTTACACCAATGTACCCAGTAGACAGTGATTTAAAAAAAAACAGCTCACATTCCCCCCACATGCAGCTTGAATAAAAAAAACATCTAATTCCAGAACAGTCAGACCAACTTCAAGGCCGCTCCTGAGTATGAACATGTTTTACTTTTCCCACAGCTCTTGCTCGCCATTGTCTCTGCTTTTATTATTCATATATGATGCAGGAACTGCAGCCAGAAAAAAGAGAATTAGAGGTTATTTCATGATTATCTTTAGTATAAACACAGACCTATTTGTGGGGTTTTACCTGGTATCCGTCTGCTTATAATAAACTTTTTGGTCACTTGATTGTAATCTGATTATCTGTTTATACACCACCTTCCACTGCTTCTTCCTCCAGAAGATACAGTTGTAGATGTTGTGTACATTAAAAAGCACTTATATCTGCCTACAGCCACATGTTACTGTGTTATAAATCAAATCTGAGTTCATTTCTCTTTAAGCCTTAACACCGCACCCTTTTATGTAACCTGCTTATAAAGTGTAAGGCAGGATTTTTTCGCTGATCATATGACACTCAGGAGGCAAGGTTAGTGGTACCACCCGGCAGACAGCTTACTCAGCTGTCCTGAAAAATAAGCTGATGCCTCGAAAAACCTGAAATAGTTTGACCTGAGATGGACGAGAAAGGGAAAAATGGGAAAGGGAAAAAGAAGAGGATCAGCAGAGTCCATTTGTTCAGTGGTCTGGTTTCACTGACCACCTGTTAAGACGAGAGACTCAGCTGTTGTTTTGATGGAGAAGACTGGATGCTGGGGACTTGGACGATGGGTATATGTGGTTAAGGGGCTTGGTACCTGATGAAAAAGAAATACTCGTCAATACTAAAATCCATAGTATTGAGTTTTTGAATTGTAGGGGTAGGAAGAATGGATTTGACTCCTGTCTGATTTCTTCTTTTTGTCAGAAGGTCTTCTTTCAGCTTGTAGTTTTTCATCCTTAATGGATATTATTTAAGTTTAACTCGACGTGAAAAACTTTCTCTGTCAGTGTGCCTACTGCTCTGACATCAAGGTGTAAGTCGTGTCAGGAAAACGTCACGTCGGTTCAGAAGACACTTGGCCTAGTCAGCACATGGCGCGAGGGTCTCTAGGGAAAAGTTAAAGGGCCTCTGTACAAGGTAGCAGGTGCTTTCACACCAGTTGCTGCAAGGCATGCCAGACATACATGCAGCCTGAGGCCTCAGCTGGCTTCACATGCTGTCAGTGAAGATATTCCTCACTGCACAGCATTTACTGCAATAGGCTTGTCTGGAGATCATGTTGATTTTGTTAAAATGCAGTAACTCAACCTACAAATTTATGTTCAAAGACTTTCATTCTCCCATTACAGCATTTAAGGGCACAACAAAGGCCAGGCCGACAATACTTTCAGAGGGTGTGGCCACTGGCCCTGGTTTGGTATCTGTTTCTATTTATCTCCTGTCATTCGCTGTGCCTGCTAGGCATAACTGGCATATTCTTCATATCCAAACATCACGCTGGGATGCCGACCTGGCAAACGAGTTGCGAGGCTGTTTTCTCTCGGGCGATTATTCAGCCCTGACAACTGCTTCACAGCTGAGCCCATTGCCAAAACACATCAGCTCAAAAAGGCAGGCCAGAGGGAGGCTTAGAGGGTCAGACCTGGGTCTGGTCGGGGTTATACTGTGAGAGGGAGGGAGGGGGTGAGGCTCCAGGAGCATCAGAGTTCTGGCTCAGTTATCTTTCCTCATGGGCTCAGGCCCATCCGTCACTTTCTTGCTTTGTCTGCACCAATGCAGATGCAGGATGCAGGAGTCCCATGACTGTCACTCTGTGTCACACTTCATACATGCCATCCATGACCTACTGGCCTACTCTGACTGTCTGCTAGAGATGAACCCTTAAGAAAGGAATGACACTCAGATCTAAATATACTTGCTTTCTTTCTGTACGTACGTACGTACAACCCCGATTCCCCCAAATAGTTTCAACGCTGTCTTTAACATAGGTATAACAGAATGTGCTAAAATGTGCTCATACTTTTTTAAATCAAATTAGTTGAAAACGGTACAAAGAACATTTATTAAATGTTTTACCTCAAGAATTTGATTTATTTGGCAAATGATTACATTCTGAGCAGTCAGACTTCTTTGCAATCTGGATGGACTTTCAGTCATCAGATCCAGAGCTACACCAGAAGATTATCAGGGTGTTTTACATGATATTTATGCACTCCGAAATCATGGAGGGAAAGCTTCCTTGGAATCATTTCACTGCACAGATTGTTTGATATTGTGAGAGGTTAAGAGGTCCAGTCTAACTGTTCTGACCTGAGCTGCTCTTATCAGATAACTGAATTGGATAGATTGACAAATATGAATTTTGGAAGGTGAGGAACAGATAGATGGTTTTTAATATTTGTTTATATATTAAATATATAAATGATATATTTAGCATCCTTTTCCAGGAGATGGCTGTAAACACTACCCAGCAAAAGACAGAACACCTTTGAATGTTGTGACTTTTATTTCTTAAAATGACCATGTAATTTCCACTGTATTAGTAAGCATAACTTCACATAGTGTGATCTCTTAATGGCGCCAAGTTTTTTGTTTGTTGAAGCTCTGGACACAGTTACGGGAAGTTGCTGACGGCCTTGTGGTTTGTGTCTTCACACCATGGCCCCTTATAGTCTCCAACATCCTTCATGCAAAGATTGTAGACCCACAGTATGGTACACAGCATGATTGTTGCAACGATTTATAAATGATTGATTGGTTTGAGTAGTGTGTTTTATTTATTTATGTATTTATTTATTTCAGGGGGAAAAAAGTAAAAAATCTCTTTATTCGAGCTTCTTCAGTGTGAATATTTTCTGGAGTTTTTACTGCTGTGTGGACACAACAAGACATTTGAGGACGTCATTTAACCATTTTCAGACATTTTATAGATCACACGACTAACCAATTGATTGATTGAGACAATAATTAACATAAGTAATTGACAAGAAAAATATTTGTTAATTGCAAGCAAGATTACCTATAAAGACGTAAGGAGAAGTCCAAAGCAGTTGTGTTTGGTCTTTTTCTTGTTGCCGGTTCTGTGACTTGCAAATACTTTCTGTTATAATGTTATGCATAATGATCATTTCTCAAACTACTGAATATTCACATAACAATCTTTATGCCTGGTCAGAAACTATCCTCCCTGCACAGACAGGCCAAAACAAAACACAGTTAGCTACTTCACTCCAGTATTACATTTAAACAAATTGTGATTACCGTTCCATATTCCACAACTTCACCCACAACCAGCAGCAGAACACCGGGCTGTATAATGTTGTAAATGTAAATATTTGTTAACATGTGGTTTATGCCAGCTCTGATGATTAGTACTAACATTTTTGTCTGCTTCCTTTCAGATTTGGACATGAAGAAGGACATAGACGCGTTGATAGCAGAGGAACGCGCTGAAATCATCACTAAATATGACAAGGTAACTGTGTGCACAGGGATACCATCACATACGGTACCTGACAATACTTCGGATCATGATGGGAGCCATGAATACTGCATTAAGATTAGGTGCACTGACCCGCTTTCAGCCACTGCCAAATATCAGGCTTGGTGTACTGCAGATCATTCAATCTCAATTTAAGTGAAATTATGAACCTTCAAAACATAATATTTCCACAAAGAAAGGCCGTTGAGCTATAACACATCTGAACCGGGGAGTTGATGGTCTGTCTTGTAGAGAGAGGCCTGCGAGATCAGTGTGAACTCTGAATAGATTTGTGCTCAACAGCCAGCAAACATGGGATTACATGGAAGGATCAATTAATGACACAGCCATTGAGTGCTGCACGTGCAGTTCCCAATCTAGGGTTCAAACACTTTCAAGTGAGCCATTAGGAGCAGGAAAACAAGAGCACAACGTGTGAAAGGGAGGGAAAAAAAGCGTAGGAAAATGTCAGCGCGTCATTTTAACGGCTTACTTTGCATACAATATTTTAATATAGGGCTTTGTGGTATGTGTGTGTGTTTCAGGGCAGGCAGGAGGGTGTCAACATTGACCCGTGGGAGGATGCTGACTACAGCATCTATAAGGTCACCGACCGCTTTGGCTTCCTGCAGTAAGTTACCCGACTTAAAGCTCTGACAGCTTCCTTGTTGTGAATTCTAGGTGACTATTTGATCACCTCTTCTTCCTTTCCACTTTCCTCTTTCTTCTTTATTGCACTGATTGATGGTGTCTTATATTAGTGCTAGACACCTCTCAGTGTGCGTATTTAAATGACATGTTGTGTGTTTCTGCTTCAGTGAGGAAGAGCTGCCAACACCCAGTGCGCTTGAAGAGAAGGTATAAACTTGTAGTGATTTCAGATTTTTGACCTTGCATGTGATATATATTTCCCCAGCGGACTTATACGTGTGTTCTTCCCCTCCTCAGCAAAAGCAGCAGGAGATAGAGCGGGTGGAGAAATGGCTGAAGATGGTGAAGAACTGGGACAAGTACAAGAACAGTGAAAAGGTGTGTATCTCAGTGGGGAAGTGCCCTGACACAACAACATGCTGTCTCGATTTAGCCATCGCTTCCCTTTTTTCTCTGTGTGATGTATTATTTCCTCTGTTAATAATCTGTTTTCCATTCCCCTTTAAAACCACAGTTTATTTCCCTATCCCTCCTTTCTCTCCCGTCTAGACAGTTAAAGCAAGATCTTGAGTGCATGCGATGACTCCTTGTCTTTCAAGAGAGTCAACATCCTATAAAGCAGTATTTATACATGACCCTCTGCTTCTTCCCCTTCTGGTTGATGACTGTCTCTTTATGTTTAGAGGGTCCCTATTCATGTCCGGTCATATGTCTCTGTCACACTTGTTTCAGCTGGTGAAGCGTGTCTACAAAGGCGTCCCTCTGCAGCTGAGAGGCCAGGCCTGGGCCCTGCTTTTGGACATAGAGAAAGTCAAACAAGATAACAGGGGAAAATATGAGGTAGGAATCTCAAAGGGTGACAGTTCCTCAAAAAATGTGGAGATTGTGAAAGGGTCAATTCTGACGTTTTTTTTTAAAACTACATCGGTCCTCGTTTCTTTCTCTCCAGAAAATGAAGCAGCAGGCTCGTAGCTTCTCCACGGAGATCAAACAGATAGACTTGGACGTCAACAGGACCTTCAGGAACCACATCATGTTCATGGACCGCTTTGGAGTCAAGTGAGTTCTCAGCGGAAAACTTGTATTCATATGTATTTACAAATATTACTCATGCAGTGTGATGACTCCTTTAAGATGTCACATTAGAAACATTTGAGTCATGTGTACCTGCTCTGCATGTTTATCAAAGTAAACACACTGCTGGTGTATTATGAACACTCTTCTGACCCCTTAGCCTGTTAAGTAAATCACACAGTTTAAGTAGCTTCCATAACAAATCCCCTCAACCCCTTTTTCTGTCACACGGATGTCTCCAAAGTTCTTGTTTTTGTTTTCTTTGTCACCTCACACACTCAGGTTTGCCCTCGCTAAATCCTTTACAGGGTGTGACCTCTCACCTAAACCTTTAGGCAGCCCCACACTCACTCACAAAACACACACACATACACACACACACAACCAAAACGGTGGTTTCCTCCTCTCTGTGTTTTATTAGCCTTCCTGTCAGTGCACAAAGCCCCACAGGAAATGGCATTCACACAGAAATGTGCACCGACATCAAGTGTACATCCGAGACAACACATCGGTGCAATGCTTAGACATAACGAAACACACAACAAAGGTAAAACATGCGCTTCAGAACATGATAGTGGGACAGTTCTGAGTTTAAAATCTGAAAGCCACTGGTTCATCCTCGTCTGAAACTCTCCGAGAGTGTGACTGAGTGCTCGCCTCTTGCTCTTTGTATCGCACTTCCCCCCCCCTTCAATTCAAAGCCACTGAGTCCAAACAGACCAAAACACCGTTCCATCCTGCTCGGCTGCCCACTCCTTCCCTGCAAGTCAACAGCTGTCCCACTCGCACCGCAACGCTGACAGCTATTTAGAGTTCCTTTCCTGCCTCTGTCACTGTCTATAAGACGTGTATTTACTATAGAGGCCCGGAGGGGAGACATCCTCTCTCTCGTCTGCGTTGTGTTTGTTAATGCACCGGCTGCGCTCGCATACACATTTACACACACACAATCACACAATAGCTGCCTTCACTGTCTGAAACCGTTGAGACTCCAGATGTAAATCAGCCATGCAGCACACAAGCCTTGCGGTCACAGAAACTGGATAAAAGCCGCGTGCGTTGGAAGAAATGATGTGATAAAAATGTTGGATCTTTAGATTTTACCTTACTGACTATTCACTCACACTCCCAGGATGAGACGATGCAGCCAGGGTTTGTCAGCCTCCCCCAGAAGTACCCGCTGCTGTTATGAGTCTGTGCTGATTGATGGACTTAATTTAAGGATGAGGTGGTGGAGTCATCATAACTCATGTGGTCTTGGGGGATTTTCATTTAATAAACTCTGTCTCGGGTTGCTTGATTGTTGCTAAGGAACCACATCCTTGTTTTAACCGGCGGTTTCTCTGTTCTCTCTCTAGGCAGCAGGCACTGTTTCACGTACTAGCGGCGTACTCCGTCTACAACACGGTGAGTTTGTTTGTGTGCGAGTATGCGATGTGGGAGTTACATAATGTGGAGGAGCCTTGTATAGAACATCAGTGGCGCAACAGCCGCGAGTCCATCGAGTCCATCCTGTTCGGTTGCACGCAGCAAAGAACAGGCCAAGTGCTTTAAACCCATCCGGCCTCTGTGTTGTTTAGAGCCTTTGGGTGAGATCTTTTATTTATGAGTGGCGCTGTGACTGAATGCTCAGCAGCACATTGTAACAGTCAGACCACCAGTGAACCCACATTCTCGTCGGCGCTCACAGCGTTTTAACAAGTTCCTCTTTGATGCTACGTGTTGATAAACGGTCAAGGAAACGGTCCACCTCAAGTACGTGTTTCATTTCTCACCACAGCCAAGCCAAGCAGTTTCATCCTTTTTATTTTAATTAGCATTCATTTTTTTTGTTTTTTCTTGATTATAATAATACTGATAATGCTGATGTCACACATAAAAATGACTTCTTCAGCTGTAGCTTGTCAACCATTAGCCAGAGTTTATCTCCGTCGGGTGAAACCTGGCTTATACAACCGAGCAGGAATTAACGCAGCTCAATATGCATGTAGATTTATTGGTATATATTAAAGGGTACGCTTACCCCAAATAGAAACTTCACCCCCATGCCAGTTGAGAGTCGGGTGAAGTAGCATCATCCACATAACATTTCTGGTACATTTGTGGTCTTTGTTCTATTGTAGAAGTATCCATGGTAACCTCTTTTAATTGCACCAATGTTTAATAAGATGCTTTAAGTTTGGCACACCCTGATAGATTACCTGGTGGAGCGTGCAGCCCGTGTATGGAGGGCTGAGTACTCGGCTGCGGTTCTGGCATCCGTAAGCTTTCCCATCAAAATACTAATTTAATTTAAAGAATGGTTTGCTTGTTCTTTCTTCTTGCAAAATGTCACATGCGTTCTTCATCTGGGGACAGATCACTGACTTTTCACAGACTGCCATTACGTGACCCAGAAAGACTACAGCTGTGGCTAATCACGCTTCGTCTGGATCTCTGCTCCTCTGTTGAATTCCCCCCCCTGTGCAGGCCATATGTGTGATGAACACTTTTCACAAAAGGATTACCAAACTGCATGGCAGAAGAACAGAAAAACTGAAGCGCATATGTGTGAATTTGAGCTCGAGCACTTCAAACCAGAAGGGTGCTTTTAGCTTAGTGGCTACAGTGAAGATCTCGGCTTTAAAGCGGGTGTAAATAAGGTCAGTTTGGGGTCTCTGGGCAGAAAATGGAGCCATTTTGTGCTTTTTTTTTTGTTGTTTTTTTCCCCCCCAGAAATGTTTTGTGAACTACGAAACTTCACCAGACTTTCTATCAGCATGTGGTGGAGTAGATAATGACTGAATTTAAAATTTTTGGATGAACTGTTCCTTTAATTCTTCATCCCTACCGTCTGCTTGGGATAAAAATATCACCATCCAAAGACTCGGTCGTACAGTACATCACATCCTGCCACACGCAAACACGGTCCAAGTCTGTTTTTCTGATTGGGCTCGGAGGTGTTGGAGCCGGAGGAAATGGGCATGTGCTGTTCCCTTTTTTTTTCCTTTTTCCCCTCTCCTCACACACTGCTCAGTAGAAACTGGGTCAGTAGGAGAGAGCAAAGAGGGGGGGGGGAGTAGTGTGTTTGTCCTCTTGCCTATGTGATGGTAGAGAAGAATTTGGAGAATGTGTATTTTAACCTCCAGTGTAACCCTGATTATGTTTACTGTATTTCCTTGAAAGGAAACTGTGGAGTGTCCACTTCTGGCCGTGCCATCAATCGGCCTTAATATGGACAAATACAAAGTGTTTGTCAGTTTTTTGTGTATCCCTGCTTGGCAAGGGCGAGATGTGCGAAGTGTAAATCACTGAATCACCGTGGAGTCAAATTGGAGTTAATTCAAGTAGAGGACATGACACTACTGAGAATCTGTGTTGGGCTACAGTAAATATTTGAACAACCTTTGGTTTGAGTGTTTATAATATCGTAGCTGAGTGTTCAGACAGTCTGCAGCTCCTCGTGTGCAGTGTAACCACACATATCCACAGTCTGCCTCCAGACCGCATCAGACATTCAGGTGCTCCCTCCCCGCCCTCCTTGTGTGTGTGTGTGTGTGTGTGTGTGTGTGTGTGTGTGTGTGTGTGTGTGTGTGTGTGTGTGTGTGTGTTCTCTCTATTAAATTATGAATTATTCCTCTCATTTGGCCATTCTGTCTAATTGAACCCGTCTCTTCTCATGTGTTCCCCCCCAGGAGGTGAGCTACTGCCAGGGGATGAGTCAGATCGCTGCCATTTTGCTCATGTACCTGAACGAGGAAGACGCCTTCTGGGCTCTGTCCCAGCTCCTCACCAACAGCAAGCATGCCATGCACGGTGAGAGCCAGAGGGCAGAAATGAAGACGGACCCGATTCATTTCTAAACATTTCAAATGCCGCAGATTTAAATGTAATATGC
The DNA here is from genome assembly GCA_900302685.1 of Spondyliosoma cantharus. Lineage (NCBI taxonomy): Eukaryota > Metazoa > Chordata > Actinopteri > Spariformes > Sparidae > Spondyliosoma > Spondyliosoma cantharus. Next base: position 17,952 of record OMLP01030698.1, read on the forward strand.
AAATGTGTGTGAGTTGTCAAACTGTAGCTCAGCCCAGCCATGATTACCTCCTAGAGCTTGTAAAACAAGATTATTCCGTTCCACTTCATGTACAGTACGGCTATAAAATTGGATTGAATTCATACTTTTTTATTTTTTCAGATATTCTTTACACACATTCTTTTATATTATTGCTACAATATTGACCCCACAAGAACGATTTTAAAGAATTTGATGAATCTTGAAAACAAAGCTTAATTTTAGTAAAAACAAAGTCACCCAATTTTTTCCAAATGATGGAAGGACATCACAGATCTTGTCATGTTTTCTCAGTGTCCTTTCATCAGATCTTTTTCATTTTGTAAATATTATGTCTCTACCATTACCACAGACCCTTTATGGCCCTGCTGATTTATTTTTTCACCGGTCTAGGGTTCTTCATCCCAGGATTTCCCAAGCTGCACCGTTTCCAGGCCCACCATGAGCTCATCCTCTCCAAAATGCTGCCAAAGCTGAAGAAACACCTGGTAAATTAAAGTACATCTTTGCGGCTGAAGCTTTCTGTCCACGAAAGACAAACAATGATAACTAATTGCTCAGAAAAGGCTGCAGTTGATTTTATTCGGGTCATTTCTCATTATTTGAAGAGTCAGAGCTGTTTGGAGAGCGAGATTGATTATTGAGAACAAATTATGAGGAGGAGCGACTTCCCATAGAGACTATTGCTCATTCACTCTTGCCCCACAGGACAAGGAGCAGATGACAACGGGGATTTACACCACCAAATGGTTTCTGCAGTGCTTCATCGACAGGGTGAGTATTTAGATTATCTCAAGAACGTGGCCTGCAGTGCTCCATCTCCAGATTTTCCCTGTTTACTTCATGTACTCCCACATATATGCTGCATTCAAATTCAGCCATTAATCAGTACATCACAGTGCATTCTGTTGTTTTATCGTTGAACATGGAACCGCACGAAGTGCTTTTATTATTATTTAATCAGACCGACTCTGCTGCTCCATGTCTTACATAACAGACCCCGTTCACCCTCACCCTGCGTTTGTGGGACATCTACATACTGGAGGGAGAGAAGATACTAAACGCCATGGCTTATACAACCTTCAAGCTACACAAGAGTGAGTATGAGGCTGACGGCATTATCCATATCGGCTGAGCTCAGTGTGTCAAACCATCTTCATGCCCCCGTCCAGCCAGGGTTGCTGTTGCTATACCAGTGAGCGTTAGCTGTGTGGGTAACGCGGCGCGCTGCTTTTCGCTCGGCTGCTTCTCGCTCGGCTGCCTCCTAACTGGATGGCTTACATAATGCAAGTGGCCGGTTGCTGTGGAGAAGAATCGAAAGCTGACTTTTCATTGGACGCTTCGCCTCAGCAGATTGGCTGAATTCTTTGCTAGATAACTTTTTTTGACGAGCTGGTTCTGTACTTCTGCTCACCACATCGCAGAGGTTACCTGATGCGCGAGCTCGTACACAATGAGTTAACTCGCCTCTGTTTTGTGTCTGCCTTGTGTTTGTCCAATCAGAGCGCCTGCAGAAGCTCCAGTTAGAGGACCTGAGGGAGTTCCTCCAGGAGCAGCTGGCTGTTTCTTTTTTCCTGCCTGATGATGTGGTGGTTGAGCAGTTACAGGCTGCTATGTCTGAGCTTCGCAGTAAAAAGCTGGACCAACCTCCTCCAGGTGCAGATCTTTTATTATTCGAAGCTGCATTCAGCCATTTCTCTGATGCCTCCTAAAGTATAATTAGGTTTTTCTTCGTTGATGTATGCCCTATTCTCCATTTTTTTTTTTAGCCAAGTCAGAGGAGCTGCCAAAGAAAGCTCTGGGTCAAGAGAGACCAGTTCTCCTTCGGCCTCTGCAGCCAGAGTCTCCTCTGGAGGTCAAAATAAGCCTGCAGCCACCCAGCAAACCCAGTACAGAGGAACAGCAGACAGATGGCATCACCCGACATCGGACCCCTTCTCCTGCAGAGCCCCGGGACTCCAGAACACCTCCTTTGTCTTCACCTGACCAAGTTGTCGTCCACACACACGGAACACCTTCGTCTTTAAGGCCTTGTCGGGCACCTCCATCACCTCCGAAAGCAGACAAACCCTGTGTCGCGGTCGGGCTGGACAGGGATGCGAAGGAGTCGATTCCAGTTAGTCGGACCGAAGATGGGAGGAGACAACAGGAGCCTGGACAACCAGAAACCCCGGAAAATCCTGTGGACTGGCCTCCACCTTATGAGCCCTCGGATGCTCTTACTCTGCAGACAGAGGAGGAGATCATGGACCTTCCAGAGCTGCCACCTCCACCTTTCTTTTTCTCTGAGGAGAACGACCAAAAGCCTTTAGAAGGCGGACCGCCGTGCTTGGGGACTCGCCCAGAAACACGGCGTCGCTCTCCTTCCCCCCACGCAGCCGCGCCACCAGTCCCTCCAGTGAAGCCATCTCCAAAATCTTGCCTGAAACCCCCCACGTCTCTGGACTTCACACAGAAAACACCTTCCCCTCCCCGGGCCTTCGCCACATCCTCCTCCGGCTCTCCGAAACTTCCTCCCCCAAAGCCAACCAAGTTCCCAGTGTCTCTCTACGTCCCGGGGTCCGCAGGAGACCGCAGGCCCTCCAACACCTCCCAGTACGACAACCTGTCTGAAGCCGATGAAGACGACCGCTACCTGGAGAGGCTCCTGGCCACCACGCCTGAAGAAATCCTCAGCATTCACGGCGAACCTCAACATACCACGGGCAGAGACTACGACCCTGCTCTCTACCCTCTGCCCCCTCCTCCTGTGTTCATCCCTCCTTCACCTTCTCCTGTTCCTCCCTCGCTGTGCGTTCTCCCCAGTTTGCCTCAAGAGCCAGACTATGAAGGAGAGGACAGCTGGGTGAAGGACTCCATCATCCCTCCGCCTCCACCTTGTTTTGCTGACAGACTCAGTCCCTACCAATGCAGTGCTGCCAGCTGTTCCGACACACATAGAGCCACCTCACCTGGTTACTCTAAGCCTTTCTCAAGGGGCCCCAGGGACCATTCTGCTTTCCCAGCACCGCTGTTGTACACCGGGTCCCCCCCAGGCCACTCCAGGCCCTCAGGACAGGTGGCAGTAGGAGTGCCCTTGGTCCGGTCCAGCCCAGACTTTTGCAGGATGCCTCCCGGTGGACAGCAACTTCCCAAATCAGTGACCTTTTGAAGCTTCCAAGCAGCGTTCAAGTGTTACTGATTAATGCCACGATGATTCGGAGACTCTGTTCATGCTTGATTCGTTTTCTTAGCCTTGGAAGAGGTGGAAGGCCAGTAGCTATTCAGTGTGTCAGGTTTTGTGTGTGTGTGTGTGTGTGTGTGTGTGTGTGTGTGTGTGTGTGTGTGTGTGTGTGTGTTGGTGAGAAAGGACTTTTTTTCATTGATATGTACAGATTCCTGATACTTGCACCTTTTTCGCAAGGGCAGTTAACTTTTCTAAGTGTTACATTTGTATTTAAAACTGCTGTCTGAGTTACTGTTGGCTGCACAAAAAACACGCCTGCTCTTGTTGGTGCTTCAGACCAGATTTGGTTTTCAATTCGATGGATATAAGGCGATCTAATACCAGCTGCATGTTTGCGTCATCTCCAGTTTGTTCCAACAAAGTGTCTTAACCTGATCGCAGGGCAGCGACTCTAACACAAGGGCTTCTGTGGCTGCAGAGTAACGTCGTCTTTTTGCTGAAGCATCCAAAGCCTATACATCCATGTGCTGTGAGCAGGCTCACACATCGTACCTACGGAGGAAGGAAACTGCCAAAAGCTGAAATAAATACATCATTTACTTGTTAAATTAATTAATATGCCATTAGACGCACCAAAAGTATAATATAAATAAGTGCAAGGATAAATTAATTTGTTAAAATGTGATATAAATGAATATTTCTGTTTTAATTTGCTCCTGTATTTAATTCCCTTTGTATTAATTACCCTATTTATATTCTTTCCCATTTAATTTTCCATTTATTCATTAGTGTATCTTATTCTTTTTTTTATTTATGTATTTAATTATGGCACAGTTTGAATGACATCAGCATGATGAAAGAATGTAACATTTAAAATATATAAATACGTTTGGGGGAATAAATGGAGGCAAAAGGGAAAATAAGACCGATATAAATACATAAGGACATAAAATGAAAGTAAAAGAAAATAAGGGAATTAAAACAAAGTTAAATAAATACAAAAGGAAATTAAAACTATCACAACTGTTGTTTTTGGTGCGTTTCATGAGATATTAATGTATCTATTGAGGCACTTTGAATTTGTCAGTTTCCGTCCTTCCTGCTAACAGTATGTCAAACTGTAAAGAGAAGCTGTTGCGATAACAACATTTGTTTACTGTAACTTTACTTGACAACAACGGACCACTAAACCAGGTTGCACCGAAGCAGCTCGCACGCAAACTTCTCAAAAGAATCGCCAAAGTCGTCACCACCAGCAACACGGACGACGCGGTGCAACACGTCACTGGTGTAAATACAGAAGTCAGGAAGGTCATTATTTCCCCCCCCCATGCAGGCAGCAGTTCGTACTCTGTGGGTATTTTGCTGCTCTTTATGTTTTTAAATTGATGCTGTTGGATTTCGATGGAATGGGTTCAGTGTTAAATCTGTTTGTCTGACACTTGATTTCACAGCAATAACGTTCTGTTTCATGTGTATATACATGCATGCGTCAAGGCTCGATACGGTGGAAGCACGAGACTTAACAGAGGGATTTATGAAGGCAACATATTGTCAGCACTGACTGAGTTACAGTTTAAAAAAAAACATTGTGGCAGTATTTATGAAGAGGAGCGCCATCTAGTGGTCAGACCCGTCACAGACTGACAGGACACGGAGGCTTTTTGGAGAGACTAGTTCAACTAGTAAAACAAAATCTATAAATTCTACCTGTAAGTCCCATTTCATGAATGTGCACAGACTTGTTTGGACATTCAGGCACGTCTAATGATAAAGTAAGCTAATAGAGACGCTGTGTTGCACCGTTCTGTGCTGTTCAGTCTCGGGAGGGAAGCAAATGACTTCAGGCTAAATTCTTTCATATGCACAGCCGTGTTTCCGAGCCATTGACAGCGACTGTAGTGTCGGAGAAAAGTTCTTACGGAATGGAAGTTGAGCCATAATATACTGTACAAGGACCTAATAGTCAAACATGTTTATATTGTTGTTACATTCAGTCATATTTTATGTTATATACTACGTCTAAACAACAGTCTTGTTCAGTGCACTGACCTTTGTCATTACCAAGAGGTTTTGCAGATCTTTTAAGTATTCAGCCGTTTTTGTTTTTTTTTCTAAATGGAGTTCAAGGTTACTTCTAAAAACTATTGTTCATTTTAAGAAGTGATGTTAACAGATGTTCTTACAGATTGTTCATGAACTTTGGTCTCGCTCGCTGCGGGTTCATTTCAGAGAACTCAGACCGCTTGAACCGACCACTTCTTGTACATCGCCGCTCTCCTTTTGTGGCTCTGTGATGCCGGGGCTCAGACCAAAGCTTGTGTACATTTCATGCAAACTACTTATTTGAGTTTTATAAAGAGACGAACCTTAGCTGTCTGTTGTCTTCTCTCTCCCCACAGGGACGATATGCACACACGGCACGGTTTCAGATATTTATTGCACACCCACGGAGTCGTGTCGTCTCACTGTACATGTCTTAGGTTTCCAGCTTTCACACAAAGTAAACAAAGGTTAGTGCAAAGTCAATTTAAATATGGAAACGGCAATTAAGGCCATTAATATACATTTAACCATTCATGTACTGACTCAACACCAACGCCCTGTGCTACATATAATATACATGCATCATATTTTATCTGCGTTCTGATTTCTCCAAAAGAATTAAAGAACGGGTTAGTATAAAAAATACTTCCGTTTGGTGAGTAGTGTCGGCCAAATTAAACATGAGCTGTTATAAAAAATATACATAGTTTCTTCAAAGCATTATTCTTTAGATGTTTTTGCGGAGTGTCGTGGCTTTCAAAGATATTTTAGTGCATCAATACAACATGTTACAAATTGTAAATTTTGTATGAGACAAAGAGAATAATAACCTCTCAGTCCTGGTTCATGTAGATACAAAATCTCAATCTGTACTTTGACATTTAGAATCATTTGTACACACTTTTTAAAACACAGTATCCAACGAGACAAATCTTGTGATTAAATTCCGCTTATTTACGATAGCAGTTATGTCCATTGCGTCAAAATTGTGAGTAGTTAAACTTCATTCAAACTTCAGCAGCAGTCCATCCGCTGAGGAGGTATCGACTGGAAAGCTGCCCAGCCAGTGAGCAGCTGCTGCTCCCAGAGCTGAGAGTGCAATCGTATTCTTCATATCCTGAGCTGACTCATGAGGTTAGAAAGGGAGCCGACGCTGCCCCTCAGTTTGGAGTCGTCCTCCTGTCCGAGTGACACTCCGGCCAAGCGCGTGGAACCGCTCGCTCCCATGATGCACGGCAGGCTGAGGAAGACCTCTGTGCCGATGCCACCCCAGCCCTGAAACAGACGACACGGCCGTCACTCCTCAGTGTCAGCCGCCGATGCTACTTACTTCATTCGCTATTGTTTTAATGGCCTACAATGCCGTTTTCATTTTCTTTCCTGTAGTGTGTTATTTAAGTTCAGCACCAACAGAAGCTCCTCTCTTTCCACCGAAGCGTTAAAGAGACGGGAGCTAAAACAGATTGTTTCAGACACTGCTGCAGGACTGATTAAACATGTAAAGTTCTAGTAGTAAAGCAAAATCAAATGATGAACCTGAAAATGAGCATGATATGTCGCTTTTAATAGAAGACACTTCTACCTGAGCGAGTGTGGAGACCGAGTGAGTCTTCTTCTTATCCGTCAGGACACTGTTCGTGATGTCAGCGATGGACAGACCCACGGACCACGACCGCTGGCCTCGATTCTTCACGATCTCAAACGCCCTGGAAGCACAAAAAACACGTTTTATATTTTAACATAAAGGATCAGACACTGGAGACGTGCCTCTGTTATCACATTTTCTAATCACATCTAATTCTCTAAATTCGTAAAAAAGTTCCTTCAACACCACCTGTGTTCTTACTTCACGCCAGTACCTGTCTAACAGCGGTTTGGTCGTGGCAGATCCTGATGCGATCTCTGGCTTCACGCTGGAGCTCAGCCTGGCGTTGCTCATCACAGCGACTGCAAGACATAAACACTGACATGCTCAATCATGTGCGTCAGCAGAATGGAAACGGCGTACACGATGAGCAGGCGGTGCAGCATTCCTGGTTATGCCGGTACAATTCAGAACAAAACAAATGAAACCGAGATGATCACATGACGGGACAACAAGCGAGGGAGGGACTGACTGAGATAATGCAGCTGTGCAATGGAAGAGCAGGGGCTAAATGCAACACGAGGCCTTCGTGTGAAAACGTAATCGATCCTTTCTGGCTCACCTTTGTTGTCCGATAGTTCTCCGATGACCCAGGCAGGTTTGTGGGTGTTGAGGTTAATATCCAGAGCGTGGCTGACTCGCTCTGAGTCCAGGTTACACCCCGCTCCGATCACGTGCGTCGGCGGCAGGCCGCTCTGCCTCCAGGCGACGTGGGTCATGACGTCCACTGGAAAATTGGACGAGACAGAGAACAGAGCTGAAGGCGTGTGAAAGGTTAACGAGCAGACTGGGAGTTTCTTTTCCTCCAGCACCAACCTGGCTGCGAAGCGATGACCAACACTGCGCTGGGGCTGAGACGTGCCAGATTTGGGATGAATCCTCTGTACAAGTCCACGTTAGTCTGAACCACGCTTACATACGACTGCTCGCTGCTCCATGCATTTGCAGTCACCACGATGACCTTGGAGCCTGCAGAGGCTGAAAAATCTAAAAAAAAAAAAAGAAAAAAGGACAATGAAAAAAATATCAAAAGCTTAAAGGGTTGTTATTCATCTGGAGTACACCCTGATGGATACATTATTTCTGTTATCTCTCTGATGGGGTCAAAGTTCAGAGTCAGCTACAGCACAGCAGCTGGTTTGGATTCAGTCTGGCTGTGATAGAGATGCGTCATCAAGGACGAGCTCAATGCCTGTCGGCTGCCTTTGATCAATGATATCTGCGATGACTCAGCCAAGAGTTCGCTTCTACATTCACATCTGACAGAGCAGCAGGAGACGTACCTCTGGATACCTCCACCTTGGGCAGACTGAAGATTTCTAGATCTGTGCTTCCGCCTTTGGTGGAACTCTCAGCGACGTCAACGAAAACAAGCTTATCCACTTTACACTGGATGGAAAGTGGAAGAAAAAAGAAGAGAAAATCTGAATTTGACATATCGATTCACACTGGTCACGTTTGTAGCAATTAACCTCCTTCACATACAATTCAAAAAGGTCGATTACCTTCGATAAAATGCTCATCACTGATGCCATTCCTAAATCTCCTCCACCGATAACTGTGACTTTGTTGAGCTGCTGGTCGTGATGTCTGCTTCCGCCTGAAATAGACGTGAGGTGAGGTAACTTGTGATAATCGGATTATTGTTTATCAAGAGCAAGAAGCATGTCAAGTAAAACTAATAATCACTTTAGCACTGAGCACATAATGCCCTCCAGAATAAAATATTTGTAGACTAAAATGAATAAATATATCAGGCGGCACTGAGCCCAGACATGAACAAATGGGAGTGCAAAATAAAAGAAATACATTCAAGCATATATGAAGTATGAGTAAAATGTGGATTGGTGAAATAAAGTCATATAAAGCAGGTGAAATTTAAATCTAAGAAATAAGATGCTAATGTAGGAGATGATCTCATATAAAAAAAAGCAGATCAAATGACAATAAGAACATTTGAATTTTGTTGTCAAGCTGACGCACCATCACTGATCTTCAGATTGGAGACGAACGCCAGAAGGTCGTGGGGGTCTTCGGTGCCTCCTGTGGTCTTCGTGGACAGCGGAGGCTCCTCCTCGAACTGAGCGATCATCTCATTCAGGAGGCCGACCACCGACGACTTGGGCTGTTAAAGTGTAAAAAGAAATGAAACACAGAAAACTTGATGAAAAACCCCTCAGAACGTCTTCTGTGCAACTTCAGACATGACCAGGAAAGTATAAACCCCTTACATAGTCCCAGTTATGCAGCCCCGGCAGGTGGAGCCGCCCCTGAGCGTCGACATGCTTTCCCTCTCTGATCACCATGTTGGCGGTCGGTCTCAGGAGGCATATGGGAGGAGTGAAGGGGAACGAGTCCATCAGCCACAGCAGGATGGGGATGTTGTAGGAGCGTCCTTCAGACAGAGACACCGTCATCAGTGCATGATAATGACGTCACACATGAGGACAGTCTCCGCAGGTGTCAACGGGTCAGACTTACCTCCATACTTAACAGGGAGGTTACCGATTAACTTCAGGAGGTCCTTCTGGGTGCTGTCGGTAAAGGCTGAAATTGACACAACATATGCAGACAGTGACAGGTGGATAAATAGAATCAGGTTTGATGAACGGAGAGCGTCATCCAAGAAAGAAACTCACTGTATGTGCCAGTGGACGGCATCATCCCGGGGAAGATGCGATGGATTTTCTGCAGCTCCTCGATGGCAACATCACGGAATTTGTACTAAATTAAAATAAAGAGATGTTGATGATGGATATATATGTGGAAGAGTGTCCATACACATAATTGATTGTATCTAATGTCAGCAGAGAGACATGATATCACTGTAGATCATCACACATCTTAAAATCACTTTGATGTCAGTATATTAAAAGTAAATCTGTCTTTTCTTGTTGAACATCTTTTTAAATGTTAATTATTTTCTGCTGTGTAAGCAGCTGTTTTCAGTCTTTACTTAACTTCAACATCAACATTAAGATCCATGAATCAATCAGTGAAGGCTCAGTATCACAACTGCCACATTCATGATTTTATTTCATCATCTCTTTGCTTCAAAACAAAGATTTTAAAGATCTGTGCTGTACACTGGTCAGGTACTATGGACTCACCTGCAGCACTGGACTTTAAAGATAATTTAACAGTAATAACTGAGAATAAGATGACAGAAGGGCTATGAATTAGCTTTCAATGGATATCCTGGAAACTCTTTTAATGTGTTTTTCCAGTGATTTAATGAAGCCATGAGATGCCCTGTGGTTTTATATCACTGTTATTTGATTTGATTGGATAAATGGATAAAAAAAAAAAAGGTAGTTTTGTGTCATATATCCGTGTTATTAAGATTTTCCATGACATGTAAAGTAACAGAGCTGGTTTAACCAGTTAGTAATAGCTGACAGCATCTTAGGAGAACTAGCTTGTTATGCTAACCGGCGCTGAGACATAAACAGAGTTAATTCAAGAAGTTTTCACGGTTCGTCATTACTGTAAATAACTGACCTTGGAGAGAATCCGCTGTGTTTTCTCTGAACTCAGGTCCATCTATTGAATTATGGCAACAACAAACAAAAAAAAACACACGTAATCTTCTGGTTTCACCCTGTTGACGGCTGACTTCAACTTAAGCTGTGAACAAACTTCCGCAAACTTTCAGGAGTAGCTAAGCGAAAAATAGAGACCACGCCCACTCGGTAGGTCGGCTACGGCAAGCCAAGAGGGAACAAAAAGGCACCCACAGCTACAACGCTGCTAACGGCCGTGATTCACTCACAGTCTCCTGGTTGCAAACAACAACAAATTAATATCTTTTAAAAACTAAACACATATACACAATAACAACGCAATTTATGGCAAGAAAATAGCATTTCATTGCTTTGACTGGCAACCAAAAATCATTCCATCTTCTAGTAATTTCTGCATTACTAAGATTTGTTATACTCTCGATAAAACATTGACATGAAACTAGGACAATTAAATAAAACTCTTTATGCAATCATTTCTCTCAAATCCCTCTAAAGACAAACACACAACACGTCAAGTGATGATGGGGTTTTTTTTTCGTTTGCATATTCAATTGACTTTACAATCAAACTTTGTAAAAAATATGCAACAGCTTCTGCTCAAAAAAATAGCATATTATAACACTTGAGACTGTATTTTTATTGTTGGTCTTTAAAAAAGAAAAAAAAAAAAAATCACTCTTTCATATTTATAGTTCTCTTTGCAACTCAGTTCCTTTGAGAAATTGGGTCTGCTGATAGTGTAAACCTTGCACTCTTTGGGGGGGAAATAAATAATCTACCGGGGAAAATGTGAGAACATTTCACCACATCGTCGCGGCCTAATGCCTGAATGATTTGTGCATATTTTGTCTTTTTTTTTTTTTTCCCCTCTTGAGCCAATGTCATGTGTCGAGCCACTCAGTTCTTGTCCAATCACAGGGAGAGAAGCAGAGGGAAAGCGACGAAAGGCCGAGGTGGACACAGTCACCGCCCTTCTGTGTAGGCAGACACACACTCCTGCCATGACAGTGTTTCCTTTTTTGTTTTGTTTTAAATTCAGTTCATCAGCAAAGCGGCTTCAGTTCTTTTTCCTCCTCTTGATACTCCTTTTCAGCTCCTCTTCCTCTTTTCGCTGTTCCTCCAGATCTTCCTGGACGGCCAATTTCAGGCTGAAGTAACAAAGAACAGGGATGAAGAAAAGACAACATGATTTAAAAAAAAAAAGGGGTAATACTGCAAATTCAGGACAGAGTTAAGTGTGATCAGGTGTTTTCTTACCTCCTGGCCTCCTCTTTCTGCAAATCTCTCCAGCTGCTCTCCATGAACTTAAGTGCATAGTCGCTCTCGTCCTTGTATCTGAGGATGTAAAAAGCATGTTTTTTTTGTATAGAATTTGGTCAAAGCTACAGTGAAATGTTGTAACCAGAATAAATGGGGACGACACTAACTTGTTTCGATCATAACCGAAGATTTCCTTAATGTGCTGGGAAATTTCATCTGGCTCGTCACCCCCATCGTCAATAAAGTCATCCATTTCTGAGTCATACTCCTCTTCTTCGTCCTCATATTGTCTCTTGTATGCAGAGGTGATGGGTGGCAGCATTGTACCTGGATAATAAATACAAGAATACATTTTTTAGTATGTAGGGTTTTGGCTTTTGCTACAGGTGAAATACAGTAAGCACACTGCAGGAAGACGACATTTGATCCTGCTGAGGACACTCGAACTTGGAGATTTATTGAGTTTAAAAGTCAGTTTCATGGTAAAAAGTTAATTACATTGAAACGATGATTTGTTTATCTGCGTGAGGATGATCGCCGCTCTCTGACCCAGGAATAACGACAAAAGCTGCTGAGTGTTGCTGACACACTTCATTCAGTTTGGCAAACAAACCCTTTGCCCTGTAGCACTGGCTGCGTTATTTGTCTGTTGCAAAATGTCAACAGCAGTTTATCATATTGGATGATATTATATAACAACATAAGTTTAACTGTAGACATTGTTTTTTTTTTTTACGGGGGTCATTGTCAGTGTTGCTAAAGGAGAACAAGTTTTCAGATCCTTGACTTCAGTAAAAGTACTAATACCACGCTGTGATCCTGCATTCAAAACTTTACTTAATGTTTTTTTAAATTATTATTACTTCTGCATTAATGTTTGTTGTTAGTCTTTTTAAGCTTGAGCTAATTTGAACAATCTATCGTGCTGCTGTCTTGTGAGAACCACAAATCTCTTAAGTTTTCAGCTTGGTAACTATACATTGTTCACCTATCAAAGAGGGTTTTCAAATAGTTTATTTAGATAAACAACATCGATACATTTTAATGTCTGTTTTATCCTCATTAGTAGCTTTATTTGCACAAACTTTGGCACGTTGCAATACTGTACTGAAAAGCGCAGTAAAACTGATGGTTATTATTACTGCAATGTGTACTCGTGGTCAACAATTGACAAATCTTGTTCTTTGGTAATATCATACCATTCTCCTCTCGCTGGTTCTTACCTGGGGGTCTGTTCATTCCTGGTCTGGGAGGCATCCCAGGTCTCTGAGGCATTCCAGGTCTCTGAGGCATCCCAGGTCTCTGAGGCATCCCAGGTCTCTGAGGCATGCCTGGCCGAGGAGGGACTCCCGGTCTGGGTCCACCAAAATTCTTCGATGAGATGGTCTCTGACACCACGGTGCACTGTGGTCTACCAGGTCCTGATCCAACGGTGCCAGTCGATCGTCCCGGTACTGGTCCTCCACTACCAGGCCGACCAGGTCCAATCCCTGGAGGACGGGATCCACTACCTCCAGGGTGACCCTGCATGCCCCTTCCAGCAGGTCTGTTCTGTGGGACACCACCAGCTCGTGCCTGGGGTGGGCCTCCAGGTCTGGCCTGAGGTTGGCCTCCAGGTCTGGCCTGAGGTTGGCCTCCAGGCCTGGCCTGAGGTTGGCCTCCAGGCCTGGCCTGGGGTTGGCCTCCAGGTCTGCCCTGAGGTTGGCCTCCAGGCCTGCCCTGAGGTTGGCTCCCTGTCTTAGGAGGGCCACCTGCTGAAGGTCTCGTCGCTGAATTACCACTTGATTTTACAGCAGAATTCATTCCAGGCCTCATGGGTTCTCCCTTCATAGACTTTTGGCCTCCAGCTGTAGGTCCCTGCTTAGACGAGCTACCCTGACTGGGCCTGGTCTGTTGAGATTTTTGGCCTGTTACAGCTGCGCCAGGAGGCCGGGTCCCAGGAATACCTGAAGCTCTTCCTTGAAATGATGATGAGCTTTCTCTTTTACAACTAAGGTCACTTGAGGTGCTGGCTTTGTGGCTAGATGATTGTTTGGCGGAAACCTGAGAAGATGTGGCTTTCGAAGGAACTTTACTGTTCATGGCACTGGATGAACTAGAGTAGCCCGTCTTGGATCTGTCTCTGTCACTGTGAGACATCTTCGGTCCATCTCGTTCTCTGTTAGCGACAGTTGGCTTTGAAGAAGAGTGGCTTTTATCGCTAATCTGTGTTTGGTGCGACTTCTTTCCCAACCCACTGGGCTGACTTTGCTTGTCTAAAGAGTACTTTTGTGGTTTGGAGTTCTTCTGCTCTCTCTCTACGGTGCCCTTTCTTACTGAACTAGAGTTAGACTGGGACCTGCCGTCTCTTTCTCTCTCTGCTTTTGAGTCTCGGTCTCTGTCTGGTCTCTTAGCCTTGCGCTCCAGCTCCAGTTCCCTCATCTCATCAGCTGTGCGGAGCCGTTCGTCCTTTTTCACCGCCTTGGCTTTTAGCTCAACCGGCTCAAACTGCTTCTTCTCTGCCAATTTAAGTAAGTCTGCATAGTTAAAGGCAGCCGGAGGGGGCTTGGGCGGCCCACTGGGTTTTTTAGAGGAGGGTTTGCTGCTACTGCCACCAACACCTGTGGTTTTCCCCGGTCGCGGCGGCTCTGGCTCCTGATCCGGCTCAGAGTCTGTCTGCTCATACTCATAATTATCCTCATCGTCCTCCGGGTCAAGCGAGTTATTCCTAAATCTTTCCTCCTCCATTTCCTGTTTCGTCCTCCTCTTCTTGGGAAGCTCTACGACTGGGATGCCATTGTAGCCTCTGAAATTGTCCTTAGTTCTGGAAGCCATGGCTCGCGCTTTACGGTCAGACTTCAACTCCACCCTCTTGGCGAGTAGAACCTCCTTCTGTTTCTTTTGTTGAATTTCTGGGGAGGGGAAAAAAAAACAGATGCATATTAAAGTAATGAATGAAGAACGCTTTCTGCGCATTGTGTGTATTAAGTGTTTAGTCATCACCTTTCTTCTTGGTCTCATGGTGTTGCTTCTTCAGAAGAGCCTGAACAGCAGCAGGATTGACGCCCTTCGACCTCGGGTCCTTTTTAGGTGGTCCAGCTTGTAAACTGTACCTCTTCTGCTGTGAGAGGCAGACACACACATATTAATCATGGAGCAGTCACACATCAATGTTGATCATCTACAGCAACCCTGAGCCTTAAGTAATCAGTTGGTAATCTAAATAAAAAAGTGACAGGCACACAGGGTTTGGTGAAAGTCCAAGCATGCAGTGTCACAGGGGTGGACCTGAGCGTCAAGCTGCATTATCAGAGCCTCGTCAGACAGATGAGCTGGCATTTGAGCTCACAAGGTTATCCACAAAACCTGATTTTGCTGTTGCAGAGTGCAAGTGACTGTCTTTAACTTACCGGTTTACTCACACTGCCCCCACCCTGGTTTTGCGAGGCGATGTCCAAAATATTATCAAAGTCCATCATTTTGGCAGCAGGTGATTTTCAACTGGCTATCTGGAGAGAATCAGGCAAAACTCATCCAAGAGTGCTGCCGTTAGCTTTTTAGCTTACAAATAAGATAACGTTAGGCTAGCTCGAGGATCAGCGGTACCAGGCGGCACGTAGACGACTGAGAGGAAAACACCGTCATCAAACACAGTCCACGGGGGAGATAAAACTGTATGTTAAACAGTTAACGCCACATCACTTCATCCGCTTTACGTGAACATTAGCTGAGATAGCTAAATTAGCTAGCCTAATGTCAACGTTAGCGTTAGCCAACCCAAGAGGACTGAAAGAAGAGCTTTCCCTTTTGTAGTGTTACAACAGCCCAAACTGAGGCCAAGTCCATCAAAAATATTCGTATTACTAAAGCCTAGCTAAAGAAAAACACTAAAAATGAAGCCATAAGAACAAACGCCGGGTGTTTGTACAGACGACAGCGAGAAAAGACCGACAAATTAAAGAGTCCGGAGATTACGTTAGTCTGTGGAAGCGAGAGGTTGCACTCCTGC
The DNA here is from genome assembly GCA_900302685.1 of Spondyliosoma cantharus. Lineage (NCBI taxonomy): Eukaryota > Metazoa > Chordata > Actinopteri > Spariformes > Sparidae > Spondyliosoma > Spondyliosoma cantharus. Next base: position 33,599 of record OMLP01030698.1, read on the forward strand.
GTACTTCCGGCTTTGTGAGGCGCGTCAGTCAGCGTCAGCAGGGCTGATCAATCTTGATTGAAGGTCGCATCATGATGTCACGCCGGAACGGTTCGCGATGAAGTTTATTTTTTTTCAAATATATTTTTTAAATATAGCTTTTGAAATTATGATAATGCATTTCAAAGAAAAAAAAAAAACACAGAAGGGGCTTGTGATATACTTGTATTTAAATAGAAAAGTATTTAGGGTAATAAGCCATATTGGTGTTCATCAGTGAATGTAAATTTCATTTTAATCCGTTCCTTTAATAAAATTACTTCCGCTTTTCTCCTTTCTCTTTCCTGACGCAATGTCCGCCCGTGAAGACTTCTTCTTCTTCTTTTTTTTTTTCTTTTTTTTTCTAAAAAAAGTACAATTATAGTCCACATGATGTCGCTACCAATCTGGATATTGCACTTCTTTAGAATTAGATCATCTGCAAATGTGGTGTTAAGCTTTTTTCTTGGGTAAATTAGAATTATATAGTTAAAGCATTTACTATAGATATTATACAGTATAAAAAGTGGCAGTGCCAAAATGTGACAGTACTCAATTAAAATCAAAGATCCTTCATCGATACTACACTTGAACAAAGGAGCTTGAGTAGAAGCAGTATCAGCTAAATGAAGCTCATCAACAGAACAGACATAAAAAGAGATTTTACTAGAAGTAAAACTTCTAATTATGCAAAATGTCTCTTTCAGGAAGTTATATCAATATCGGCTATTAACGTATTATATATTAGCACCCACACAACAGAGCATTTTGATGTAGGTGACAATTATTTTAAATCATTTATAACTTATCAATATTGCATTCATATTGATATAAATATCAATTAAGTGAAATTATGTGTATACAAGTCTATTTCCATTTCTTACCTTTTTGTAATATTGTTTATTTGTTGCTATTATTATCGTTCACTGTTAAATTGAACTGTCCTTTGGCTGCTGTGACACAGAAATCTCCCCGTTTGCGGGACTAATATAGGAATTCTGAATTCTGATTCGGAAGTAGAGACTCAGATATTATCCTATGAAATGTAGTGTAACGGCTTTGTTAAAATTCAGTATATGAGTCACTGCTGTTTTTCAATTTTATCAAACAAAATCAAGACACATGACATATAAATACAACAAAAGAGAGACTTGAAGAAAAAGGAAAGAAAGCTTATTAATGCTTATTCCTCGGCTATACAATTCAGTTGATTAAATGTCTTTAATATGTCTACATTTATTTAATAATGAGGAATTAATTGATATTCCATATTTTTGAAATTATACTTATGTGCCTAGAATTAGATTTCTGGGAGGGGGGGCATTTGGTAACGCCTGAAGTTAAACATCCAAACAATTTGGACCAAGTATTGAAAAAAACAAAAGGGAAATCAGTCTGCCGACACACACATAAAGTCTCCCAATCAATTAAATTTAATAGAGAAACATTTTGAGCACATACAGATGTTTGTCAGGCTCTTTTGTCCGCTCTTTAACTTGCAATCACAGCCATTAACAAAGGATCATCGGTGCACAGAGCCCGAAACGATCGACAGCGACGAGCTCCATCTCTCTAAAATGTAAATAAAGGCCATCTGCTCCGATATGTAAACAACAGACTGGCTCCTCCTATCCGGGTGTCGCTGACGTATTGGCCCCTCCCCCGTCACAACTGCCCCTCTGCTCCTATTGGTCGACAGACGGGCGCCCCGCCCACGTTACGGCTCGTTTCTCGACTCCTAACGGACGTCGGACCGCCCACCGGAGCGAGGACAAAAACAATCGGCATCCCTCATCCAGAACATCACAAACTGCAGGATTTCACCCGGGTTTTATCTCATAAACCGGTTTCTTTTTGACAGACGCGGACACCAGCGAGGGGAGACATGGTTTCTCCGGTGACAGTGGTGAGTGTCCGCTTCAAACCATCTGATTTATCTCTCTCTCACATTAAACAGGAATATAACATTAAGCTAGTTTAGCTTCAACACAGCACTTCCGAACGACAAAATCAAAATCATCCATCCGTATTCACGTTTTCTGTCATTACGCTTCATGTCGACTGCTCGGACTCTTTAATCCGGCTGCTAATGTTTCATTCGCGCTGTTATTTAACAGCTTAGCGTGTCAAACTTTTGTCTTGGAAGGCCAGAGAGGTGCTCTTTAGCTCGAAATTCAATTAACAAGACTAGTTTGCTAAATGTGGAGATGTTCTTCGGACACACACGTTGTTGTTTTTTTTGCTGTCACCGTGTTATTACCTCGTTATCTCACAGCGTTCATCTGTATATATATTTATATATATATGTGTGTGTGTGTGCTGGAGGCTCAGAGCAGGAACTTTTTATGTCCGGTACAGTTGTTTCCCTTCACATGTTTCGACACGACTCTTCTTTCCTCCGCTGTTCCTCCCTCGATATTCCGCGAACAGCGGGACGTTTCCACAAATTTCCCCTAAAGGCAGCCACCGCTGTACAAAAAAAAAAGATAAAAACCTGTCACGTGACGACCGTTTTCCTTTTTTTTTTTTGTCTTTTTTTTTTTCCTTCTCTCCTCTCTCGTGCACCCTCCACTGACGCATGCGCACTGCTCTCTCTCTGCTTCACCTCCTATGCTGGTAGCTGAGCTTGCATAGACTCCACACATTAGCTGTATAATTGACCCAAATGTCCAAATTTTAAGGACAAAAACAAAACATATAAAATGCCACATGAATATTTGAACCCCTCCCAAGCATCCTCTTACTTTGACGGAGCTGCTATGAAATGTTACCCCATGTGCAGGGGGTCATGTAGGATGGTGAGATGGTGTAACTTGGCCTCTAGTAAACCCTGATGTTGCAGCCTGTGTGGAGGAATGCCTGACATACAAACTGGTTGCCGTAGTGATGGCGATGCTGCGTAACTCCTTTTAAAAGCCTTTCTTCCCAAAGCACCGCAGTAAAAGGGAAGCTCTGTGCTGAGAAGGAACATACATTTTATTTTATCTTCCAGGAAAATGTCAACGAGTTGTCGCCATTTTCCTTCTTGCGTGGGTTATTTGTGTAATGCAGCGTGTCGCTGAGTATTGTATCAGGTAACCGATAATTACCTGCTTCTCATGGCCCATTCTGATCAAATAACAGGGCGGCACAATTAATCACAAAATAATCGAAATCGCAGGATGGTCGAGCGCAATATCCGGTGTGTGTCAGGCGACAGTGTTTTAATGAAATGTTGTAGTGCTGCAGAGATGCTCTGCCTCACAAACCTTGTTGTCCCGATGTAATAAAACAATGTGTGTTCAGCAGAGACCACATCCTCTGGATTTTACCAGCTTTTCACTGACAATGAAAACTGTGATGTAAAATTGAATCATCCGTAACAATCATGAATTATATCTCAGTCGCAACATCTGTCAAAATAATCACAACATCACTTTTTGACTATATCGTGCAGCCCTGTAAGAAAACTGATCATTTTCACATACGTTTTTGTGAACCTCAGGGTAAGAGGGGCGAAGATGGAGGGAGCGAAGATGAATGATTTGATGGTAGATCTTTTCCCTCCTCTTTGCACTCTCGTCGAACGTGTATTACAAAATACCATTGCGTTGTTTTCCTGTGAAACGGTAAAAGAGCGTCCACGCCGGTGATGACACGTCCAGCACCTTCGTCGTCTTCTTCTTCTTCTTGGCTGATAATGTACATTTCCCAATATCAGACAGATAATTTATCGGTTCCCAGCATTGTATGATCATTTAAAATGCTGCATTGTAATAATTCAAAAAAGAATTAGAAACATCAGAGGGTTCAGAGTTAGCAGGTGCATCGTATTCCTGCTCACAGGTCAAATATTATGGATCATTACACCAGTAGATGTTACTATAACACTATTATTGCATCTATATTAAGGCTTTCTTTATATTAAGACTCCGTTAAATTAGGTCGTGATGAACACTGCCACGCTCCATGCCATCTGGTGAACAGGCTGTTGTGCTCCGAAGGTAATTTATCAACTTAAATCGTACAAATAATGTAGAATCAGCCTCTCAGAGCAGAAAACCAAAACAAGTGTGTGCCGCTCTCAGCTAAATATTGCACTTTGCACTTGCCTGGCAGGTGCCGGCTGTAGAGCAGAGATAGCGCAGGTGCTTCACTTTGCTTTTTGGCTTTTTTTTTTTTTTTTTTTTTTTTTTAAATATAAATGCTGTGGGGTCTGACTCGTCCCAAACCTCGGCGTTACCCACTTGTGTCAGAATTTACTGTACGCAAGCAAAACTGTCATGTGACGACGGCCCGGTTTAACCGAGATCAACTTGCTGCTGACCTCGACGTATCCTTGGAGTCACAGCAGCTGTAAGGAAGGAAACTGTTGTGCGATGCTGCATAGAAATAAAATCGTCACATGGCTCACATGCCAGCTGTTCCTGCCAGGACCACGCTCGTGTTACAGTTCCCCCCTCCGCCGGTTTACGTACACAGGACTTTACAGGTCTTTTATACTGTATGTTTGCGAGTGTCGTGTTTCTGACACTCGGCGAGCATATGACCCAGGAGGGCTGAATAGATGTTCATCCCGGCGGGGTGTTATTCAATGCTTCGGTGCAGTGCTTTTGTTAGTTCGTGGTTGGTGCCTAACAGCTGCTTTTACCTTCCTGTTCTGCAGCATCACAACAAGTCGGGGGTCAAATAAGTTACTGATAGTTCTGTCTGGTTATAAACGTGAGCGGATTAGTAACCTTTTAAGGATATTTATCTCTTATTTCTTGGTCTCTTCTCCCTCAAATGATCCACTAAACTAAACTGACCGGTCAGTAAACGCAGATAAGGAAGAGGTCCATCTATACAGTTTAAAACTGCATGCGATTTGTATACCGGGGAGTCGTTCCATCTTGTTCTTTTCACTCCGAAACAACCTATTGCTTGAAGGTGACCATGCAAATACTGTCAATCATTAACCATGTTATTCTGTAACAGGCACGGAGGCAGGTGGCAGCCGTGTGTGCCATGGCAGATACGCAAAGTAGCTCTTATTTAGAATGCGATCGTTCAGACAGCGAGATGATAACACAATTGATTCATTTCATTTGTCTCCCAAATGCGGCAGTATTTTCTGCTCCTTCGTGCTGCTCGACAGCAGACTGTCAGCAGACAGGGGCTCACAGCCTTGGCTGATGCTTCCTTCAGTGTCCCTGTGGACGAACTGACGCCTCAATCAATGAGAGGAGTAGCTCACAGCTGAGGTGATACCCTGCTGCAGAACCCAGATAGGCTCGAGACGTTGGCCGGGAGAAGAAGGCTGTCAGAAATTAAAGCATCGCATCCTCTGCAGACGGGTTTAGGAATCCCACCAGGCAATCGGGTCGTCTGTTGACATAATGATGTTTCAGCTGGTGAGATAGGGAGCCATTAATCAGAAAAAGAAAAGTTTCATCAGATATTATAGCAACGATGTTTCACATGCTTCTATTTCTTTTACCAGTGTCGTTGATTGCAGGCCAGTTAACGATACAATGAGATTTCTTGGAGCGTTTGAAAGGGCAGCTTTATGCTTTGTTGACTCCGTGTTTCCCATGCACCCGGTGCTCTCTCTCTCTCTCTCTCTCTGCCTCGCAGCCCTTTCTCTCATTGTGTACAGTAAGTTTACATGAGCAACAATGGAAAGGGAAGCAGAAAGCGCGGCTCAAACGCAGCATGAACAGAACCAAAGGTCATGGGAATCTCTCACTTCCTCCCTGGTGATATCTATACATCTGTTTTATC
>OMLP01030699.1:13818-24023 GCA_900302685.1 Spondyliosoma cantharus
CCTGCAGAAATGGATGGCGGTGTGTCGTCGGCAGCTCCGAGAGGCCACACCACGTCTGCAGCTCAATCACTTTCTCCACAGCGACCTGTTAGAGACGACTATCAACAGACTCTCTCAGCGTCGGCCTCCACAGCTCAGTTTGTGACGGTGACAAATGGAAGCCAATCAGAGAACTGTGAGGATGAAAACACCAAAGATAAACGGCTGCTGTTCTGAATGTAAGCAGGACTCACGGCCTCGTTATCATGTTGCATTTGTAATAAAACATTTGTTCAGTCGGGACGTTTTCTGAAGAGCTGCCACGTTTTCATCGTTTGAAAGTAAAAAGCAGTAAAAGCGAGTCGCTTGTTTGTAGTTTGTCCAGTCAGGTGCAGGAAAAGTTCACCGTCCTGAACCACTGAGATTCATAGAAGTGGCAGCAAATCAGATTCTATCTACCACACTGTAGGAACCAGCCCGTCGGCTGAGTGGAAGGAAAAGTTCAATAAACTGTTTTCTCTTGGTGACATGACAACGTATGTTTGAGTGTCGTCTGCATAAATACGTCTGTTTATATTACTGCCTCTATCGATGAGGTTGTTACTCACAGTTGTTGGTTGGTTGGTAGTTTGTTAAGTTTGGTGGTTGGTTTGTTTGATTGTTTGTATTAATGTTTTGTGAATTATCTCTCAATGCTAACTTAAACACAAGGTTGTGAAAACGTCTTTGCTGGTCTACTTATTGATCTTTATATGAACGATTCAGAAGCATTAGTACGTTGTTAGGTGAAGGTGGGACCTAAACGTGGAGCAGCTGCTGTTTCAGAGTCCTGCTTGGTCAAAAATCAGCAGTGCTGCAAAGAAAAATGTTTTTTTCCTCTAAAAACGACAGAACAGCTGGTAAACCGAGCTTCCAAGAGCTTCTTTTAATTAACATGTAGAAACAGTATCCACAGGCGTCCTAAATGATGCTCCAGCAGTCGTTTTCACTGTAACTAAGTGGCTGTTTTCCTGCTGGAGCTGTGAATATGTGAGAGCCACACCTCTAATTGAACACTGGCATGTCAGAGCATGTTTCATCCTCACGCTGCCATCAGCTGCTGTCACACCCGGGACCAGGCCTCCTCCTCCTCCTCCTCCTCCTCCTCGTCCTCGTCCTCCGGACCTCCACCCCGCTGCCTCCTCACACCTCCTCCTGCTCCTTATACCTCCAGTCCCCTGTGATTGGTTCTCTAACACTCCAGCCAGTGTCCTAAAATCAGGCAACCTGTCAGGAATGTTTTCTCCTCTGGCCGAAACGACAAACACAATGAGATATCGTCACCAAATCTTCAGTCCACAGCCAGATACTTCACCAACATCCGGCCAGACTGGAGTGAATTCTGCCTCAGATATTTAGAGTCTCCAGAGGATGAATCCCCAAAGCTCAACATTTTAACTATGACGAGATTCATCAAACAAATCTTCTGTGGATATTCATGGTCCCAGTGGATGAAGCTTTAATTTTCCCCTTTAGCACCTCAAATCAGCCAAAACTTCTTCTTTTGCTTCTAGTTTTCCACTTTAAATGAAGTTCAGTTCAGAAACTTGACTGTAAACACATTAATCTCCTCAGAGGATGAACCCTTTTCATTTCAGCTCTTACAGCTCTGTGGTTCCATCCGGCTCATTTTGGGATAATTGTTTCCCAAATTCTTTTTAATCTTGCTGAACCATTTCTTACAGCGTGGCCTCGTGTGCTGTGTCGCCATATGTGAATATTATCTTTCTGTTTTCAGTCATGATTGACTTTATTCAAATGTTCTTTACCTTTGACCCTGACTCACACTAAATCACCTTTAGAAGTTTTTCAGCCACTTTTGGCAGCTGCTGCGTGCTGATTGAACCACTGAAGACGTGTTTGTTCATGTATTTGGCGGTGGTTACGTGTGGGGCCCGGGCTGCAGCCGACAGCAGAGAGTTGGGAGTGTTTGGTGGAGGCAGCTGGGCAGGTGGCCGCCGTTTCCCACGAGGCTCCACGGTTGCAGCTTTGAGAGATGAAGCCCGTCAGAGTTAGCCAAACAGCGCTAATGCTCTCCCCAGAAAGCCTCCCCATCCAAATGCTAACAAGGAAGCAAAAGCCGGCTGTGTTTGTGTGCATTTTGAACAGATGCTCTGGCTGTAAATATGGGGGGGAATGCCATTTGTTTTCATTTTGTTGCATTCAGGGGAAGGGGGAGGATTATGTGTTGAGAGAAAACAGTCATTCACATGCAGGCAGCCGCAAATTCAGTCCGTCCTTTTCTCTGAGCGAGCTGATCTTTATCTTGTGCAACAAATATTTGTATTTTAAGAATGAAGGGCAGACAGTCTTTAATACAGACACTCTGCATGAATGTGCCAATCAGCACGCCTTCTTATATTCCCGTCCAATCAGCATCTTGTAATGTTTCATGACCTTGATGTGCAACTTTTGTTTCAGAAAAGTATCATTTATTTTCACTCTGTTCATTTAAATGAAACTAATTAGAAGCATCAGTCATTGTGGAGCTCAATTATCACTTTCTGAATCAGTAAATGCAATTTTCAAATGTCAGAAAATTGGTTTAAAAAAAAGTTTTCTTCTAATAGCTTCATACTTCAGACTCAAACTGAGGAGGATTCAGCTCTGCAGGGTACTGTTGCAAAAGGTGGTGCTTCATAGCAACAACTGAAGCAGCTGGAGACTTGATTTAAAAACGGAGGACAGATCACAACCTGATCTGAAAAGATGTTATTAACACCTTTTTTCATGCACCCACTCTATGTGAGCAGCTCCAGTGAAGACTTGATGTTAATAAAGGTGTAAATCTGATCTGAGATCAGGTTGTGATGTGTCTCTGCTGCAGACTGTGATCGCAGCAGACGAGCTGTGGAGACGTCTGATGTTTAAATCAAGTCTCAGCTGCTTCAGGTGTTTGACTGTTCTGTTCTGTGGACGACGACACTTTATTGTCTCATCACGAAAGTCAGGTCAACTCTTCCTTTAAGATTTATGTGTGGAGATTATTTATCATCCACTTTTGTTTTTTCTCTGACTTTTTGTACACAGATATGATGATAACTGTCTCACATGAAATGATATTTCATATTATTGTGCCTCTGCGTTGGTGACGGCTGTGACCAGAGGCATAATAGTTTTAGATTATCCATTTATCCAGTTTTGTGAATGTATATCTCAATATCTCAACACCTTGAGGCAAAAGTTCTTAAAATTTGGATAATTGTCCACTTGGACTTGAGGAACTAGAGATCAGAATTTGGTGGCTGTTGCCTCCAAAAACACATTTTTCACCGTAACTGAAGAATTCAAAGAAAGGTTTAACTCACTGTGACATCATGTTCTGCTAAACTAGTAACACCTTACCGGTACACACACATCATTGAGAAACGTATAATAAAACAATATATATATACAAAATATATATAAACATCACGGCAGATACATGCAGCGAGAACAAACTCTGGACAGACACTGACGTTATTTATGCAGCAGTGTCAGTAATTGTGACAAATCAGCGCAGGATGTGTTTTAAACTGTGTTTTAATCGTGAATCTCTGAAGCACTGAGTGTTTCTGCCCGGCCTCTGTCCTGTCACAGCAGAGGTCATCGTCCTCACGTCCTCCTGCTGATGGCTGTAATAACCTCCAACTGATCTGTGCAGGATCCTCTGCAGTAACACTGACTGAGCGGTCTGAGGCGGAGGAGCTGACGGTGACACAGTAAAACGTCGTGTAGTAAAACGGTGCAGTAATCTCTCTCTGACGCAACGCCGCTCAACTCCCGAGTGCAGCCGATCTGGAAACTATCAGCACTCCGCTTATAAATTTCCCCAGCGTGAAAAGCAATGCATACCGAATGAATCCGCCTCTATTTATCTACCGACTGTCCTCACACACTCGTCTCACTCCACCCGAACCACCTGCCCCGCTGGAGGGAAATTAAAAAGTCAAGATTCTCGACCGGGCTTCAGTTTCTGTGCCGCCGTCCCCAGACGTTCCTCCACGTTAGATTACAGATGACAAATGGACGCAGATCTTCCTCTGCCGGCTCGGATCGGTCCAGCTGTGATGAGACGCCTCTGTCGGCGTCTCCTGAGGCTTCACTGGTGTTAAAGAGCAGGGCGGGCGAGGAGAAGTCGACCAGCTGCTGATGTTGATGAATGAATAACACCTCCACCTTTTCTGTTGCACCACCTTCATCCATTAGAACTCCTCTGATTATTCGTTGTCCACTGAGGATACATCTCGACGAATTCAGTGATTTCTTAACCTTTACTTGTACTTGTGCTAAATTAAGATACAAAAACTAATGGTTGCATTTGCATGAAATCTTCTGTGGATATTCAAGGTCTCCAGAGGATGAACCAATAACATTCTGCTGAACCCGGATATTTCCTGTAGTGCCGTAAACGGTTGTTATTTTGGGTTATGAGAAGATATTTTAAAAGCTTATTGCTACATTTTCATTTGTTGTGGTAATTCATATTCCCAGGAGGACACTTTTCTAAGATTGTGAGGATACATCTTGATGAATTTACTGATTTGTTGAATTTCTCGGAGCACATTAATTGTCCCCAGAGGATGAACCCTTTCCATCGAGGAGACTATGAACCCAAAACAAAATTTCCACTCTGTGACAAGATTACAAAATCTTACAAAATCTGATCGCTGCGGTTGAATTAAATCTGCTGTGGATGTTCATGATCCCAGAGGATGAATCTATTGATCCACATTTGTTTGGATGGGAGTTCAGGTGTTGATGTCACCTTAGAGGCTGTTGTTCAGGTGTTTACAGGTGGTCTCTGAGCGATTGATTGATTGATGTCACAGTGTAAATACACTTTTGTAAAATCATGTAACCCTGTTCTGTACGAACCATCGACACTCGCTGTAATACTCTGTGGTTTCAGAAGGTCACTGTTTCTAATCAATGAGCGTCTTTATTGAATTTTCAGTCGGTGTGATGAGATGTATTGATCGCTCATGTTTATTAATGATTGGATTAACCAACAACAGTCATCTGAATCTCCAGAAATGTCACCACACTGATTCTGTAAAATGTTGATATGAGTCTGTATTCTTAGGATTCCAGTTTCTGTTTGATTTACTCTGTTTTCTTTTTCTCTCCCAGTTGCAGAATCAGACGCTGTGCAAAGGTCTCAACGAACTTCAGAACGGACAGGTGAGTTGTGTTCACAGCACACTGATGATGGGGGATATATAGAGTTATACTAGTTTCACTGTATTAACTTGTAACCTCTGCTGTTGCCATGGTAACAATCACGAGGAGGAAGTCTCTGGGTCCCCGAAAAAGTTTTGTCTCGAGACGTGCACATAAAAATGGATCACACTGTCTGATCTCCAGGTGCTTCACTGTGATGTAAAAGACACGTTAGCTCTCTGTTAGCCTGCCAACGCTAGCAGCAGACGTTTGTGAACACAGTCTGTTTCATCGAACTATTTACCACAACATCACCAGACTCCCTTAACAAATGTGTCAGTTTAGTGAGTTGTTGAGTTGGAGACACTTTATAAACTCTGTGAAACTCTGTCTCTGACTCATTCTGCATTATTTGGACCTTCTTGTTAATTCAGCAAATGTTCTACATGAACTTCTTTCTGTCTTTGAGTAGAAACATGGAGTCTGTTTGTCTCAGTGATGGACGGGTTTGTTTCATACAGAGCAGGAAGTGAGATTTGAATGCCCAAGTTGACAAGCTTGAGGGAAAGTATAAGATAAAGTGGACTTTGTCTCTTTGTACTGGGGCAGACTTACAGTGAGTCTCTGTGGCTGCAGGAAAGTGCTGATGAATTTAAATGAGTTGAAGAGAGAGGAGTAAAACAGAGAGAAAGATGGAGATTCATTACACGTCAGTTTAATTTCAGAGCTGCGATTCATTACGCAGTGGAAGTCGATGGTGGCGGCTCTTCTTTCTGCAGGCCCTCACCGAGCATGTGATGCAGAAGAGCCCTGAACAACAAAAAAAAAGCCTAATTAAAATGAACTGTGCGCTCTGTGACGGGTGGATAATTGTTGCGAGGCATCAGCGTGTGTAATTGAGGCTGAATTTGTTTTACAGGTTTACCTTGTAAATGGGTAGATTTGCATTTTTTCCCTCCTTGGCTGGTTCTGGCAGGACTCTTGTCAGTCTGAGCAGCTTTAAACGTGCCATGACGGTCATGTTGTAAACCGTGTTCTATCAGCGTACTTTCACTCCTGCTGCTGTTAACCAGAGGAGCTAATTAAAACCGCTCCTCCAGAGTCCACTGCTGCCGTTTCAACGTTACCCACAAAAGTTCTGAGTGATTCCTGCAGAACAAAGACATCCCCAGAGGTGTTGACGTGGAAGCAAACCGCCATCGGCCACATTAAAACAACAGATAAACACGAGTCCTCACCAGTTTTTGCTCAGCGAGCTGCTGCCAGGGTCCTCCAGCCAACTAATGAAGAGTCCTCTGAGCAACACCTTCCTTTGTTACCTCCCTGAGGCATAATTAGACAGAGCCGAGGAGGGAGATCAATCGTGAACATCATCATACGACAGAGTGAAGCTGTTCGATGATTCTCCGGAGGGTTCTCTAAGGTGTTTAACAGCCGGTCAACATCAAGGCAGGCAGGCCTAAAAACAGTCGTTCAGGACGGAGCGAGCTCTCTCGACCCCGCTTCATCCTCCAGTCGCAGAGTGTCCCAGCATGCACTGGGACACCAGGAGGGATGTACAGACGATCCATTAAGAACAGTTTGAACACTGATTGGTCCTGAGTGAGTCTTTGAAGGAGAATCATATAGTCACCTTTATACTTTAAATCAGAAATCACCATAACTCTGACGGTGTTTTAGTTCTGGTGATTTCTTCACTTCCAGCTGAAGTCGACCACGCTTCCAACAGATGCCGTGTTTAGACTCAGACCAGCAACGTGTCAGTCCGTCTCACTTCCTGTCTGTGTCCCATTGGTTCCTGCTGAAGACTTAAATCTTAAAAGTAACTAAAATATTCAGCATTCACTCAGCTCACTGTAGATTTTATCGAATAAACTGGACGACTCTATTTTCAGATGTTGTCTAATATACTGATCTATAAAACTTTACATTTTAGAGGAAACTGTAAAACTATGAGCTCCAGTTCTCCGTCTGCTGTTCTCAGCCCGGTCCGTGCTTTATATGAAGGACACGGTTCCTTCGTCGGCGATCCACCATGTCTCCGCCTGAATCACCACCTGCTATGAGCAAATTAAATATTGACTTCTGGTATTGACTTGTAGATCTAATTTGAAGTGATTGCGGATGAGCAATAATGGCGCTGAAAAGCGTCGGGGGTGTGTGAGGGGGGCAGCTCTGATGGCTGTCGTTGTTAAGGGCGCCTTTAATTGGCTGTATGGAGTGAATCATTGAGTTGGAGAGGGAACTAGTTTAAACAGAAGTCAGGGTCACTTTGTGTGCTCGCTGCTGTATTTCACGATTCAATCAGAGCTGCAGCTGCAGCGTCGTGTTGGAGCAGACGAGAGGACGGAGTGAAGAGGGAGGAATTGATGGTTCACAACCAGCTGAGTTGATGGCGGCAGCAGTCAGTGGGATGGATGTAGAGAGAGGAAATAAATGAAAGAAAATGGCTGTTGTTGACGGGAGGCCCCGGCAGCCTCCCAGAGCCCCACGCCGCCGTCCGAATATCCTCCATCCTCCACCAGCGAGCCCCGCCGCGATGCACCACCTCCTCCGACGGCAGAGGAAAACTCATCTCAGACGCAGCGCTGCAGAAACAGAGCGTCCTCCATTCAGATCCACTCTGTCAATATTTACCCGCTGGCCTCAAATCAAATACACTGATATTGAAAGTCGTCACACTCGGCGAGGCAAGAAGAAGACGAGGAGGGAGGTGGAGGAGGGAGGTGGAGAGAGAGAGAGAGGCTCTGCTCCACACCTCCTCCATAAACTGTGATGAGGAGGTGTCATGAGAGGAGACACTACAGGTGAACAGGGACGTCAACACCAAACCTCCACAGATGACTTCTGACATTCACTTATCTTAGACATTTTCTAGAATCTATTCAGAACAGGAACATGAACATCCGGTGAAGACGGGCTCAGAAATCTCTTTTTAGTGCTCCATGAATTAGAAAGTATTGTCACCAGCCGTCCGTGCTCTTAAGAATCAGTTATTCTATAAATCAGGTGTGAATGAAACACGAACCAACCGCTCTGCAGAGGAGCTACGTGCTAACGACAGCTGCAGTACAGTGAGCAGCAGTTAGCGGTGATGCTGCCTCCTGGTGTGTTGGAGCTCATTTACAAAGATAAAGTTCCAGACAGCTAATAGATATCACTATAGCAACATTATATTATTGTGTTATTGAAGCAAAACAGCCCAAACTACCAAAATAATGTCTCTTGTTAAAAGACGGATTTCCTGTTTCTTTCAAAGTAAATGAATCATATTGTTTGTTTATTGACAGAAAAGGTGTGTTCAGGTTGGTCTCCTCTCTGGCTCTCTGGTGCAGAGATGACTCCGCCGTCTGTCTGGACGGATGTTTTGGCCGTCTCGAGCTCGACTATCTGTCCTCAACACGTCCTGGCACTGAGCGCGCTCAGTCAGGCTCCAGCGGTCAGAGGTTATTGTGAGATGTGGTTGAGTAAATATGGAACAAAGAGCGGTGACAGGCTGCATAAATATACATCTTTAAAACATGGAGTGGACAGCGTGACTGGCTGCACCGGTCCTGGTCCTGGTCCCGGTCCTGGTCCCGGTCCCGGTCCCGGTCCTGGTCCCGGTCCTGGTCTGGAGTCTGTCATGTGTTTTAATCTTCTGTTGTAGAAAAGAAGAAGAAGAAAAGAGCTTTGCTGTTGTGACTTTCACATCCACCTGGAGCTGGACCTGGTTCTGAGGAGGGTGGAGCTCTGATGAGTCATGTGTTCGATCACTTTTTAATCAGACATGAGGCCGTTTGACGTCGCGGTGATTCGATCCTGAGCATTGATTGACTCCTCTGGACATGAGATACAGTATCACATAATGTTGTGGTGCTCACAGCTCAGGAACGAGCTTCAGTTTGAAACAAAGACGTCTGCAGGAAGTTCCCTCACATTCTGTAGTTCTGCACCAACAACATCTACTTCCTGTGTGTCCGTCCCCGGAGAATTTCCTCCAGCTTCTTGATTCTCCTGCTCAGTGTGGGAAGTTTCACTGTACCAACGTATTGTGACTGTTTTTTGGCTTGATAAATAAAATGGGGTTGATTTGAGATTCATGTGAACTGTGGCGGTTGTTTCAGCGTCAGGCCTCCATGTTACATCACGAGGCCCCTCCTCCTGCACGGATGAGTGTGTTGGGATGTTTCCTCTCCGCCTCGGGCTGAAGGGGGGAGGAGGGGAGGGACAGAAACACCCTCCCTTTGTCCCCTCGGAGCCCCTGAGCGCCTGCAGGAAGTTCTCAAATATCTGAGAAGAGACGCAGCGAGGTTGTGGTGGGAGCAGATGTTCACGCTGACGACGCTGCTGCTGCTGCATGCAAATATCTGATCAAGTCTTCTTTAGCTGAGTCGTTTTTAACCGTCAGTCAGAACACAACGACAGATTAAGAAACATGGGATCATGACTCCGGCCAGCTGACGGCGTCCTGTAGTTACCTTCAGATTGTGGCCCTCTAATACAAATCAAACCTTTTAAAGATAACATTCCAGACAGATGGTGATTCAGGTTAGATTCCTAGCTTGTAGATATCACAATAACAATATGAAAATCTCCAGAAGAGAAATAAACACTGTAATGTTTGTTGTGTTAATGAAGTAAAACTGCTCAAAATGACAAAATCCTGTTTTTCACCTGTCGTGTGGTTTCTTAAAAGAAACAGGAAAACCTAAAAGTAAAGTAAAGGAATCTTTTTGTTTTTACACCAAAGAAATGATGATAAATGACAGAAGCAGAAGAATTAAATGAACTTCAGGTGTAATGTTGGGATGATTTGAATACCTGGAAAATATAGAACAAAGTTTGAGTCGTTTTTAGACAATTTAATGCAGAAATGTCACATTTTACCTTTAAATCAAGGCATTTTTCTGAATTCTACACTTTTCTTTCTTGATTCACGAAAGTTGATTTCTGGTCCAGAATGTGGTCCAAAGTATCATGATCCTTGATTTGTCGGCCAGTCGAGAGCCTGAAAACATCAACATGTGATTTAAAGCCAGTTTGAATATTCAGGTGAAAGTTTT
>OMLP01030701.1:5158-17070 GCA_900302685.1 Spondyliosoma cantharus
CGACACCGTCTCCCGTGCCATGAGCGACCCGGGCCTCCATGAGGCTGCGTACTCTGAGATCAGCGCCGACTCCGGACGGGATTCCCTGTTCACCCGACCGGGGCTCGGCACCATGGTGTTCAGGAGGAACTATATGAGTGGGGGCATGTTTGGGATCGGGGCGAGGGATGAAGGGAGTGTAGCAGGGAGTGAACCTGTGGGCAGGGCGCCGAATGTTCGTCTACGAGGACGTCTGCCTCGACGCTCACCCAGCTTCGATGAGGACAGTATCGGCAGCGCGTTGAGCCTGCAGGAACGAAACCTCCAGGAGCTGCCCTGGGAAGAGACTGATATTGGTCTGGATCAGGACTTGGAGCCAGTGAACAGTCCTCTGGAGACCTTCCTGGCCTCTCAGAGCCTCAGTGAGTTCATGCAGATCTTCAGGAGGGAGAAGATCGACCTGGAGGCTCTGCTGCTGTGTTCAGATCAGGACCTCACCGGCATTCACATCCCTCTGGGCCCCAGGAAGAAACTTCTGGACGCCTGCAAGAGACGTCTGGAAACGATAGATGAACCAGAGGCCATTGAAGACACAGAGCTTTGAAGGTTAGTGTGGCGTAATCAACAGTTTGTTTTAATGGGAAGAAACACTGTTACTACCAGATAAACACTTTTAAGCAATTGTTTATGTATTTCTGAATAAAAACGATCCATTCTTGCCTTTGCCTTTATACCTGGCATAAATCAACCCCAGACTCCCTTTAAAAATCCTGGATTTTTGTGGATTGTAGAGCTCAGGGAGACTTTATAAACTTAGTAAAACAATGTCTGTGATAAATTCTTAATTATCTGTCCTCTCTTGTAAATTCGGCATATTTAATTCGTATGAAATGTTTCACACTGTCCTGGTTGCGGCGCCTGCATCGCTTAAATTTTTCCCACGGTTCTTAAATAACAGAATGAAATATAAGAATATAT
Source organism: Spondyliosoma cantharus (assembly GCA_900302685.1). Taxonomy (NCBI): domain Eukaryota; kingdom Metazoa; phylum Chordata; class Actinopteri; order Spariformes; family Sparidae; genus Spondyliosoma; species Spondyliosoma cantharus. The sequence goes on from OMLP01030701.1 coordinate 6,116, forward strand.
GTTTAATCAGTAAAGAATTTCTTTCAGCTTTCTCATGTGCTGAATCTCTAAAGCAACAGCCTGTATTTTATTGAAAACAAATCTGTATCTGTGTTATAATCGCATGGTGTTAGCTACACTCAGTTAAGAACCGTACCAAGTTAATAAAAACTATTCGACTGCAGCCCAGCTTCAGTTTCCAGTGCAAACTTCCATAAAGCCTCCACCCGACTTCAACCTGAGCTGGGATAGATTTGGCTTTCTTACAGTTTAAATGGCACCACCTAGTGGCGCTTTGTGATGCAACAGATCAGATTTCCTAGCTTTGGAGGCCTGTAAGCCCTTTTAGTTGCATGGCACTTCTGCTGCTGATCATTATACATTTCATCAGTCATACATCATGTTAATGTTTCTTTGTTTTATTCACAGTTTCCAGTACAGTCAGTGGAGTCGACATGGAGTCCAGAAATCTGACTGAAACTTTGCCACATACACAAACTCTCACCTGTGGGGGAATAAAACGGATTCTCCCGGGTCATTCTGTCTCCGTACAGTAGGAGGTCATAAGCATCTCGTGCAGACGTTAAAGTATTGATAAGGATAGTTATGCTCTATGAGCAACCTTCACTATCATGGTCTCTGCAACCTAGATTCAAAGCTGCTGTAGATGTCATGTCTACAGAACAGATGTCTGACCATCCAAGGCAAAGCTAGCTGTTTGCGTAAAACTCGAAAAGGAGGCTTTCGATCTATCTATGTTAGCAGACCTAGAGGGTGTCCCCGACCTATTTTACCTCCTAGTCCTCTGGCTAGAGGGGAGAGACTCTGCATCACCCCCCCCTTTGCTTGCTGATGTATGGAAGCACTGCCTCCTGAAGCTGTAGATATAATTTGGATCATCGTTAGGATCATCGTGGCAACACTCTGTGCAGAGAGACGCCTCCGAGTCTTCTTCATCTCCCCCGAATGGTCAAACGAGCCGAAATTCCACAACATCATCCAGTGTCTGTTACTGTAACCGCTGATGTATTTGTATTAAGTCATGTATCATAGAACGATTCATGTATTAGCGAATGTAACTTATCCTTTATTACGTCTTCATTGTACATTTGTATTACTTTAAACACGTTATATATCCCTCCATGGCACATAAACACTGTTGACCTGCTATTAACGGGGTTATTTATGAATGGAGCAGCCCCAGACTGACTGCTGCTCTGCAAACACTGTCGCAATAGTAAAAACAATGGGGTGGTTCTGTGGGGCTGTGCGAGTGTGTGCTAGATAACACTGTTATCTCAGGTTGCTGCGGGCGTATTTGGTTTCACTGAAGGTCCGTCTGTGTGTGTCTGTGTGTGTGTGTGTGTGTGTGTGCGCGCACTTGAGAGGATGACTGTGCATGAATGTTGTTTAAAAATATCTGTTTTTGTATCTGAAGATGTTCCTGCAACTATGATTATGTTTTATTAAAATAAACGGAAAAATATTATTTTGTTCGTGTGTCTGTTGTTGTTAAATTCACAACAACCCTAAAAAAAGAACATTTTATCAAGTAAACTTAAGAACACTTTATCTAGTAAGTGCACTAATATCAATGCACTAGTAGTATACTTACAAGTGTAGCACTTTAATACTTTTTGGGACTTTGTTCTAGATTATAAAAGTCAACTTCTGAGTTTAAGTGTAAACTTTGAGTGCACAACTACTTCATATCAAATTTTGTATTGCAACTAGACTGTGAGCTCGTTGTGTACTGGAAGTATACGTTTAAGTAGTGATGGAATGGTGTAAGTAATTTAAGACCGTAAAAGGCAGTGAGAGAAAGTAACTAAGTACATTTACTCGATCACTGTGCAAACCTGAGGTACGTTCGAGGTGATTTATACTTCTACTCCACTACATTTCAGAGGCAAATATTGCTCCATCACATTTATTCAATAAGTGTAGTTTCTAGTAACTTTGCAGATTTCATGCTGCATCAGAGCCAAAGAACACTTTTACATGTTATTTGATCAGAAACCAATCAATCAAATTAAAGAAATGATTCCAATAATCAGGAAAAATGCTGAATATTGAATCTGATAAACTGTATTTACTTAAGATTGTTCTCTTTAATTGTCAGTATAAACCAAATATACTTGAAATGTAAAACTTTGTTAAAAAAATGTTTTATTTATTTAGTCTCGCTCAGAGTCTTATCATCCCAACTTGCCAAATATTGATGCTCTGGGATTGTCGACTCGACCTACAATGGTAAGACTCTGACATGACACTCAAAAATAAACATCCTCACAAAGTGGACCTTTGATTTAGTTTACTATATCTCTACTATAAGCACATAAGGCATACTCTTATTTTTCCTTTTAGAGAAGTAAACTGACAGCGCACCAGAAGTGTGCTCTCTTTCCGCGGGCTCATTGTTTGCTGACCGTGTGCTTTACCTCGCTGGCCTGCGTGCACATAAAATGCAAACACTGACGGCCGATTAGTGCTTGCATAAATAAAACCCAGCAGCTGACGGCTGTGGGAGGATGTAAGCAGATCTGTCAGACGCCCTGGTGTTCTTATGTTCCCTCCTCTGCAGAACCTGCTGTCCTGCAGCCTTAGAAAACACACGCACTGTTTCTGTTGAAGTGCACACTGCAGCCTGGCCTCCAGCCCAGAACACTGGCCTCCCTCCAGAATAAAAAAGCAGCGCTGACATTAGATCCGTGCACGCAGATATTAATACTCTCACCTGAGCCAGCACATAAACACACCCCGACTACCAGGGCTCATTCCTGCACAGCAGCATCTTGAACCTTTCCCCCAGTGAAGAAACAACTGACCGGCCTCTGTTAATCCACCTCCTTCTCTCCCTCTCCTTTCCCAGGACGTTTGCCAAGGTTACAGAGATGGGAGGGGAGAGGAGGGGAGGGGAGAGGAGTGGAGGAGACGAGGGAAGGGGAGGGGAGGCTGACACAAAGAGAGACGAGGGGGTGAACGACATGCAGTATGCATGAGAGAGAGAGGGGGGGTGGCGGTGGAGAAGCAGAGACGAGCAGCTGGTAGTTTTTGGATCCATCACGTCACGAGGGCAGTCTTACATCTTCAGGCCGTGGGACATTACATTCCATTCTGCTGCTGGACTGCACCAGGAGTCAGCTGACAGGGGCGAGAAAGAGAAGAGGGGAAACTGTAAGAGAGATGAGGAGGAGGTAGGAGAGAAGAGGAGGGTCCACCCGGGCTCTTGAAGCAGCAGGAAGGGGGCCGGGCCTCTCTGACAATGCTTCTCGCCAATAAGGGCTTTCGCAATGCAAACTTTGACCTGAGGACTTTGCGCTCAGGGTGCAGCGTGCAAAAAGGCGGCGTTCAGCTCCGGCTGCTTGCTGACTTTGTTTTGAGCATCAGCACAAGGGGGCTGACATGCAGAATGCACCAGAGGAGAGGATGGTGAGGAGGAGGGTGGGCTCAGAGGACGGCGAGGAGCGGAAGAAGAATGGAGGGACAGCCGGCGAGGAGGTGGAGAAGGAGTCCCTGATGATGGAGCTGACGAGGCTGGTGCAGAAGATGGTGAAGGAGAGCAGCTGGTGGGAGAGGAAGGGGATCGACTGCAGCATCCTGGCAGCAGCATTCCTCTGTCTGCCACCCGGTGAGTAACAGCGTGAGGAAACTTCACACGGCCGCTTCCAAGAGTAAAAAGTTACTAACTGTTGTTAGAAATAAGTTATCACCGAAACTAGAAAGGTCTTAAACAGTAGGTTTAAGTTTTTGAGTTGTTTTATGGCGTCTAACCTGCTCAGAAAAATCTACCTTTTGGCTAAATCTGACACAATTTCACCACAATATGAAGCTCATGTCTATAATGCATTAGCAATGCACTTTTATCATAAGCACTCATAAATATTAATCATGCTTCATAGAAATAATCATAATTCATAATGGAGTAATCCTGTAATTGTATGTTGGTGATAGTTTTAAAAAATAATGTAGCAGTGTAGTTTGTTAACCAGAAGGGAAAGGATTTATTTGCATGCGTAAACAAATGAAATAAACAAACTCTCTTTGATTTACGACTGAAAAACTGAATAAACAAACCGACCTTGAAGGTCAACATAGTCTCGTCCTGTTTTACTTTGTTTACATTTGGCGGACCCTGCCACCGTTTCTAGCTTTAAACAGTGTTCTGGGGGCCTTATTTTCCTCTGACAGCTTGTTTATTCAGTCATGGAAAAGATAAATATTTCTGTGATTTTGAAGTATCGGGACAATGTAATGCATTGTAACATGTTATTAACATACGTTGAATGTGATTTAATGCCCCTATAGCGTCTTATAATTATAGTTATAAGCCCTCATGAATATTCAAAATGCTCATTACTTCAGTAATTACATTAGTATTATGGATTATTCCACAACAAAGTTATATAACATTTGAATATTCCATTTGTTGCATACATTCAACAGCATTTTGTGTCCTTTTTCTTGCATTGACTAAACTTTTTTTTTTTTAATTTACTTAAAGCAAACAACGACACTTACAGTGACTCATAGTGTGTTACATCCGCCTAAAACACAGAAATGTTATAACCTACTTAGGATGATGATTATTATGCTGCTATTTTATGTCTTTAAAAAAAGCTTTTACATTATTAAGTGTCTTTTTTGTCTGCTCTCTTCAAGATTAATTGTTAAATCTATAAATAATCTGCAGCTCATGAAAAATGCAAATCGTAACTTCACATAGCACGAGATGATGACTTAAAATTGCTTGTTTTGTCTGAAAGTATTCCGTTTATCAGCTGAAATTGTACAAATTTGATGTGATAATTATAAACTTTATTTATATTGCACTTTTCTAAAACAGAGTCACAAAGTGCTTTACAAAAAAGGAAAATAAATATCTATGTATGAATATATTAGGTGTGTCACGATTGTCTTTTCAATGGTAATTGAATTACTTTTTTATCATTGTATGCATTTTCTTTAAGTCACAGACTCTCCACCTCCCTACACTCGTATTTGAGGGTCATTTCTTTGCCTCCTGACATACAAACGCAGATCTTTGAGTCAAACTCTGTTATCATGACTGGTTCACATATTCCCAGTTCCTCATGGCCCCCCTGTAACTGGGTCACTGTTGGTCAGCTGCTGGCCTCAATTAGGACGACAGCCTATTGTCGCTCCTGTCACTCGATCATTGGATGTGACAGCTTTCAGCAGCTTTACGTGACACCTGGCTCAAGTTTAGATTCGCTCTGTTTTTTTTTCCCTGAGTGTGAAGAAAACACTCACATCTGAATTGATTCTAAGTCTCACATTGGAGCCGAGGAGTCGCCTGTCGTTGTGCATCAGAGCTTGTGACTTATCACCTCGAAATAGGCTTCTTTGAAATAGGAGGTGCAGTCTATTAGCCCAGCTTTATTGGGTTAGGAAAGAAACATGTCGGCTAAACCGGCTGCATGAGTCGGTCCGGTCACTGGCTGCCTGTGCTGAGTTATGACGGTTAAAACTCTGTTAAAACCACGGCGCAGCCACATCGATTGCTGCGTCTCATTAATTATTAAATGTGATCAGAGTGAGGTCATTCTGTGATCAAACTGACTTTGCAGTCCAGAAAATCGACAGAGTTCAGATGCTTATGTCTGCGTCATGTGGAAGCCTGTAAGCAGAGACATTACGCGGTGATGTAATCCTGAAAGGAACCCCGTCGTGTGTGATGACACGGTGCCACACACAGAGCAGCACAGTCACCTCCAGTTAAGGATAAAGTTTCCTTCTTCCACCTGATCCTACGCCTGTCATGGCTGAAAGTCACACCACCACCTCCTCCACCGCTGCGTTTGAATAAACGGGTGGCTGCTCACAGATAACAGAGACAACACTGCATGTTTTTAGCCACGCAGCAGGGTTGCTGTGGGGATGAAGTGTGGCTCAGTCGCTCTGTTGATCCAACTGTAACTACTGGATGGATTAACTGTGAGAAGAGCCATTTATGGAGCAGAAAATGAAACCAGGTGACTCTTGTGAGCCCGTGAATTCTCACATAAGATTAAAACATCCACTTGTCCAACACTTAAAGATATAATATTAACTAATTCTGCATTTAAATGTCTAAAAGAAAACAACAAACCTTGTTATATATTTTGTTGTGTACTTAAATTATCCCAGATATTTCCAACAATGTTCAAGACTGAATTTAAGGTGAATAAAATGGCAGGATCACTTGTGTTTATCAACTTATCTCATGCAGAGTTTATCTGCCTCAAAAAGACAGATTACTGCACCCCAGCCGAAAGCTTACGTTGGCGTGTCTGAGTGTTTCAATTCAGGTGAACTCTCAGTGAACTCAGCAGAGACTCTGGTTCTCTCTCTCCTCTCTCCGTAACGTTACATTCAGGAAGTAAAGCACATTTCCCCTCCAGCTCCAGTCAGCAGTCAGCGTTACAGAACACAGTGGAGGTCACCTCCTCGGATCGCTGCTGCAGTCAGGTTGATAAACAGGAGGGAAGATAAATCCACTTTATGATCCCAAAAGTTTTAAAGTGATCTCTGCGCTCTCCTCCCGTCGGTAAACGTCTCCGGATCAGATCAGATGTGACTCTGGGTGTTTATTCCTCCAGAAGGTCTGGCTCTCATCCAGACTGTCTAGCAGTTGAGCAGTGTTTTTTTTTTTTTAAAAAGTACTACGAGGAACTTGTCTCAGTGTTATACTGATGCCTCTATCTGACCTAGATGAGCAAATCAAAGATTAAGATAATTAATCTTGATGCGTGTCACTGGGTCAGATTCCAACTCATCCGGGTTGGATAGGTTCAAGGTTCAAGGACGCCGAAAAACTCACAGCTGCTCGGTGCACGAGTCATAAAGTTAAAACAATTTTTCATGGTGGAGTGCTGAGGATGAAGTGAGGAGGCTCGTAGGCTGAGGAAAGAAGCTGCTCTGCCATCTTATGACGTGGCAATAAAACCGTTTACATTCTGCCGCCGACGCCAGATTCAAAAGTTCCCTTTAGAAGCTGAGATGTCGTCAAATAAGGTGACAGGCAGAAGTCGTCTTTCTGTTTTTCATGCATCGAACAGCTTTTGTTTTGTTGCCTCATGGGGGCGCTAATAAAGACTTTTAGACAGGTCAGTAAACACGTCCAACGTGAATTTAGAAAACAAAGAATCTCAAATAAAGATTGTCAAAAATAATTAAAAGGATTATAAAAGTAACTGTGTGTGTAAAGGTTATGTAGACTAAGTAAATTCAATTTGCATGAATAATCTTTGTCACCTCAACAAAGTCAAAGCATCACTACGTCGCGTTTTGTGAATTTACTGATATTATTTCCTTGTGTCCTTGTGTTGCAGCCTTCCTGCTGCTGGGCTCCTCTCAGCTCCTGTGGTTTTCAGCCGGCGTGCTGCTGATGGGCGTGGCTCACGCTGTCATCACCATCAAGGGGACACATCTGGCCAGCCACGGGGCGCTCAGCGAGTCTCAGGCCTGGGCCAAGTTCTGGGCCGTCTTCTTCATCGAGGTGAGATGTTCAGAAATAAACTGACGGCTGTCATTAAACACCTGAGGGAGCGCTTCTTTTTATTATGATCGCATGTGGCTCTGTGGCTTCAGGTCCAAGTCCAAATCGATTGAGTGTTGTTGTGTTTTTAGATATTCTCACTGGTATTTTGGTGTTCTTTAATTTTCCTGGAAAGCTCATATAACTAGTTTTCCTATATATTGACTCCGGGGAGCTGCCAGGAGCCAAACCCACCAAGAAAACCACCTCAGTCCTGTAGTCACTGCCGTCAAATTGTGCTAAACCTTCACATGGAAGAGGATTAAGGCCACAGCAAAAAAAAGAAGAAAGAAAAATACAGCCTTTTTTTTCAGAATTTGACTTTTCTTTTCTCAGGATTCTGACTTCAAAGGTGCTATTTGTAAGAAAAATGTAGTTTTGAGTTTCAATCCCAACTCGTCAAAAACTGACGCTTTAGGATTGGCAGCTGACCCGTCCTGCAATCCCAAACTCAATTTTTCTTACTAATAGCACCTTTAATCTCAGAATTAAAATCAGAGAAAAAAAGTGAGATTAAAGAATTAAAGAATCACCCCAAAAATAATTTTGTTGGGCCTAATCCTCTTCCAAATAGTTGGACATTTTGGGTAAACGTGCCTATTTTCTTTTCTTTTTTCTCAAAATTTGAACTATTTCCTTCACGTTCCAGCTGCTTGAGTGAAGCTGCCCACTGACCAGTTGTATACACAGCAAAAAAAGACAAGAAAAACAGCAAATAAATGGAAGAAATATTATTTAAAATGAGACAAATGTTCCACACAAGGATGATTTCACTTGCCGAGTGAATATCTCATCTCAGAGATACCTTCAAACTTATTTAACTCAAAAGCCAGATTTCAAACAAGCACATTTGTCTTGATAGAAAAAAGAGGATTTAAGAATTTCTATCTCAATATGTGAGAGCGTGCGTAAATGCATGCTGCAGTATAACGGTGCAAACAGCCACAACCGGCAGGCAGATATCACCATGGAAACATAACTTCCCCTATTTATCACTGCACAGTAGGACAATTAATTTCTCTTTCACGGGTTTCTTATATTTCATGATTAGATATGCAAATGAGGCAGGCTAATTAAAGATGCACTCATTTGCATAACTATCCGAACAGAAACCCGTACAGGTGCACTGCAGGTGAAAGGTGAACTATCAGCTCATGTACTGTCCTTGACACAGTAATAATTACGAGGGTGAATGATTACCCTTCACGGATGTGGCTCAGGTTCATAAAGCTGAGTTTAACAGCCCCGCCGGCTGAACAGTGAACTTCTGAACCTGTGAATATGGATGTGGATGATAAGTAAACAAACGGTATCATAACCTCTGCTGTCCGTTTGCCCTCAGCGGGTCGTTTACCTGCCTATCAACTCATGATAAAAAAAACAATCCAGTCAATTTCCTACCTGGTCATTTTCATTGTCGTTTGGATGTTCATAAACGAGCCACCTGTCCTTCATCCCCTCAGATCTGTGGCTCGTTCTCAGCCCGTGCCGGCGTTCAGGGCCACATCAAGATGCATCACGCTCACACTAACGTCATTGGACTGGGCGACTCCAGCGTGTGGAAGGTCCCCTTCCTGCCTCGCACCGTCTACCTGTTCATAGCTCCCCTCACCGTGCCCATCATCACCCCGCTCGTTGCACTCGGTGAGAGGCGCCACAGGACCAGAGATGGTTTACGAGCTCGCACGAATATTTCAACGTTAAATGTGACACTGTCAGCGTAAAAAGTTGAGACTTCTATCCATCTGACCCTGTTCATGTTGCCGTGTTACCTCGCCTCTCTCACTCGGCTGCGAGTTTGTTCTCATGCATGTGACAGTTTTATGATTCTCTGCTTGTGCAGCTCACCTCAAAGGGCACTCTGTGGCCCTCATCGCGAGGACCATGCTGATGGTAACACTGGGCCTGTATTCACAGTACTGGCTGCTGATCCACGTGTCCGGCTTCCAGTCGCCTCTCACCGCTCTGCTCTGCATGCTGGTTTGCAGAGCGATGTTCTCCGTGCCGTACATCCACGTCAACATTTTCCAGGTGAGAAATACCTGCAGCCGGCCTCTTCGCTGCATGGTCTTATCTCTGTGAGGCGGTTGACCCCCTCGAAATGCAAATCCAGTCATTTTCTCCTCATTATCTCGCTGATGCAAGGTCAGGTGAAGATTGGCAGGTCCACAAAACGTTTCTGGAGCTTCACAGAAAAACAGTGTTCGCCTAAACTACTGAAGTAGCTGGAGACTTGTTTTAAAACGTAAAATAAATAAATCGATGAATATGTAAAGTTGTGCAAACCAAATCTCCGGAAGCCCCGAGATCCCAAAGTGATTAATGGAGTTAGACATTATAGAGCTCAACAGTGTGGTTCTTGAAGTGAAAATGCCATTCATATTCTCCATAGGATTTGATTTTGATTATTGGCCATGATTTCGTAACCATCCAAAGTAGACTCACCACGAGTTACGAGATTGTGAAACGATGGTATATGATCCTGTAGAAGCCACAAGTCCGGATGATATCAACCTTGTTTTAAGAAAAACATGTTTTATTCGCGATGTCATGGAAAAGTACTACACTACCCACAATCCTATAGTGTAACAGCGACGTCTCTGATTGGTGGAGCTCGCTGTTACCATGGAAATGTTTACCGAACCCGCAAATTTCATGTTCTGCTACCACTGAACTCTACGACCGTTTACCACAGAGCTACCATGATTTTTTTTTTTAGAGATGAGGAAAAGAGTTTCGAAAGGGTTCACCCGAACATGAAATTCGCGGGTTCGGTAAACTTGTCCATGGTGACAGCGAGCTCCACCAATCAGAGACGTCGCTGTTACATTCGCAATGGTTTATGAGATGAGTAGTTCCTTTACTCGTAAGATAATTCACCCTTCGCTAAGTCCCGCCCCCCCTGGTTACAGTTGCTACGCCTGGCAAACTTTCTCTTTCGTACATTGCCGCCGGCATTTAAAAATGAATTTCTCAGCCATATCTGTGAAGGATATACCAAAGGAAATCGTGTCAAATTTCTGGAGCAATAGTTTGTTGATATCAGAGAGAAGTAGACAGAGAGGATTGCAATATTCCTTTGAAAAATATATTCATAATATAATATGTCAGCGGAGTAATGTTGATGAAGAGGACATTAAGATCGAGGCTAAGGCTCACCGTTCCTATTGCAAGGCTCAGCCACCCCACGTCTTGATGATTCGTGTCCATAACAAATGTTTATCGGAACAACAATGTTCTTGCATTGCTGGGTAAGTCAATCTATTGTTTTATTTTAAGCTAACTTTCAGTTATGACTCCCTACAGCTTTCAGTAGCCTACCTGATATGTTTTAGCCAGTTGCTAAATGGTAGGCTTTGTTTACCATTTGTTTGTAGCGCACCAGGATATTGTTCCCACATCGTTGGTTTGATCAATACATTGGACATGATGAAAG
>OMLP01030704.1:12110-22997 GCA_900302685.1 Spondyliosoma cantharus
TTTGGGGTGTTTGCTAGGATCATTTTTCTCACTTGCCTCTCTCACTTGGCTTCTAGGTAAGCAATGAAATTCACAAAAGACCTTTTGTTGGAGCCAACACCTGTGTTTTCATTTTGCCGTTTATTATTTGGCCATTTGCCAACTCTAGGCTCCCAGTGTTGAGGGCAGCGGCATGGCTTTAGTGTAAGTAAGTAACTTTGTTTACGCGGCAACTTTTGAGAGCAGAGACGTCACAAATAAAATAAAAAATTAAAACGGAGAAAAACAAAACAATCAGTTGAAATAATTACCCAGAGGCATGTGTTAAGAAATTGGTCTTGGGCTGCTTTTTTTTTAAGTGTCTACAGATCTGAAGTCAAACAGGAGTAAGCTCCAAAGTTTAGGTTTTCTTTATGTTGCGACTGCACTTTTGTGAAGGGTGAATTTTTCTACTTCTCTCTCGTCACAACACGATGCTTACGCTTTGGTTAGGTTTAGGCGCAAAAAAAAAAAAACACACATCGCGGTTTGGCTAAAAAATAAATGCATTAGTCACCACGAATACAGACGGAGACGGTCTTGACTTCCAGTGAAGAATGGCTGGATTTTGGCCGCCTGTCTACAAATTACGCCACGTACGACATCCCGAGGAGTCCTTTCCAAAGACGCACTGGTGCGACTCAAACCGTGAACGTGATCTGCCATGTTGGCTACAGATGTCAACGTTGGACGTATCTGTGGTTTGCAGAAACGTTAACTGATAACTTTTATTTCCCGCTGTGTTCATCGTAAGACAAACGTAGGCCTTTTATTTACCCCGACTTAAACTGTAGAGTGCTTCTGTCCTACAGACACATCAGTATGAATTTAAGAGACTCTGAAGGTTTCTTTACTTTGGGGCACGACGGACGCAAAGTGTAAACGCGTCGCCCTGTTTGCATGCAGTGATATGCCGTTTATTTCTCTCTGTTTTTTTTTTTTACCAGAGGGGATCATTAAGTTTATCTCATCTTATGAAGTTCGAGCATGTGGTTTAGCTTGTGATCGTAGCGCATCTGCTAGCTCAATAGTTCTCAAGCCGGAGGCCAGGACACCAGATTTAAGTCAACAAAATTGGGGGAATGCACAAAATGATTTATTTTGTGGGGAGGAAAAAACAAAACACATATTACATAATTCAAAGTGTTACCACAGGCAGTCTGTAATGAGAGGTCAAGAGAAGGAACTGCCTCTGTTAAAGAGGTCACAAGCTGCTGCAGCTGACAGCCACACGCCAAATGACACAAATCCTCGACTGTCTGTTTGTGCAGATTGGGGCGCATCGGTGTCAGCTTAGGGAATACGAAGGGGGCAGGAAGTATCGGTCTACAACAGCACGCATGGAGAATCAGAGCCTGAGGTAGTCGCCCGTCACAAGCCTTTTCCAGCAGCTTGCCTCATGAACGTTGTGTGAAAGAACATCTTTCATTCTTTGTAATCTTTCTCCCACATCCCAGTCACCATCCTCCCCGACCTCCACTTCTCAATAACCCACATACGGAGTGTGGAGGATGGGATTTGCTGGAATTAACTATAGTGGGAAAAATAAATAAATCACAAAAGTAAAAGCCAAAGAGAGAAGTGTAGGATCACATACGAGGTGGAATTGAATTACACCTTCGCGATGCGTTTGTATTTCTGCTCATCCGCTCCCGCAGCGGTCTGTGTCTTGCGGTATCTGCCTCTATAGTGTCATGGTAACATGCGAGTGCTCACATTGATTTCACACGCTGCAGTGTTTCAGGCTCAGTGAGTTTATCCCCAAAAACAACAGAAAACACCAACGGTTCGCCCAGAAAGCTTTGATTCGTTTTTTTCGTGTGGTTGCACAATGGAACTGAGCTCTTGTCTTTGTTGTGGCAATAATTTCCCTCCCCTGTAGTCTCTTTTTTTTTTCCTTTCTGCATTCCATGCCATCATCTGACCTGACGTGGAAACTATGCACTGAAGTCTTTCTTTCCCCGTTCTTCTCTACCGATGGGCCTCTGCAAGCACAGGAGAAGCTCTGTATGGGTTTTATCCAATGTGTTTACCGGAGAATGACTGAGAGGCCTCGTGAATCGTGATCAAATGGAAATATTACTGTTCATGAGATGTGCGGGAATAAGAACAATGTCTCTGGGAAACAAAGACACATTTCACCCCGTGTTGTTTTATTTTCCTCCCTTGTGCTGCAAGGAAATTCAGCTTGATTACATGCTGCTGTATCTCGCAGCATTACACAACACTTGAAAGAGAATTTTTGATTTTGTTAAATATTAATCTTGCATACATTATCACGCTCTCATGCTTTACAGTCTTTACTGTTGCAAATTCTAATCAGAACGCATTCGATAAGATTACGTAACGGGGAACGAAATGACTGCGAATGCTCGTTTTTGTACCTTGTAGAAAAGTGAGATTTTGTGTTTTGCGTCCGCGGTGGCTGCTCATACAGGGATTTACATCATGCGTGACTTTTGCTACCGCTCAGCTAAAGGTAGTAAATTTAGGTCTGAGGCAGAGACTTGTCTGAAGTTCTCTTGAGGGTCTGAAGGAGTAAAAAAAAAAAAAAAAAGGCTGTCTTGTTACGTACGGCAATCCCTCGCTCCCCTCTGATCCTGAGCTGTAATGGCACAGACTTGGTTAGAGCCGTTTTATATCCCGTCATTCTCATCAACATTCCAGAGTTTCACTCAATTGATTTTCTACCGCAGGTGCCAATAATCAGCCAGTCTCTTTTTTCTTTTTTCTCCCAGAAGTGAGGCGATGACATTCACCGTCCTTTCGGCTTGGCGAATACAGATGTCTCGCTCACTTTTCCTTTCCCCACCTCTGATGTTTGTCTAGCCCATCTGTATTAGCATGTGGATTAATTCCTGCTTGTTATCTGGCCTCGATGTAGTACGGCAGTCCTGGATGGCGTGGGTAATCAGGTTGGAAGGCAGAGCTTTCCTGCATTCCCGTCCTCTGCTGCCATCCTCGCATCCCAAAACTGATAGCAGGGCAGACACATCGGAGGGGATTAAGCTAATGTGATGGCAGAGCCACCTACCAGGGGCCCCCACGGGGTAATTTCAAGAGACAGGCCTTGGCATCCAAGGAATAACTTGTCAAGACCTGGTTGCAGGCTAATATTGAGGATATTAATCCTTAATGTAATGGCCCTGACTAGATTTTACTCTTGTCTCTGTGCGCAGCTTTAAGCACAGTCATAAGTCTCTTTAATCACTGACATAAAGCAGTCCCTCAAGGATTTCCCAGAGTTTTACAGTAATTATTGCATAGCAAAAAAAAAATGCTTGTTTTTCGCTGTGAGAAATTGCCGAGCTATTTGCATACGTTCCGTTGTTCATTTGCAGCGATTTTATGAGCTGCTGGGAGAGGAGCGCTTTGTTTGTTGCAGTAAAAAAAAAAGTGATGAAGTGTTTAAAATCACAACCCGTGTCATTGCACAAAGGGATGCGAGAGGTAAAAACTGCTGGGACAGGTCAGAGCCGCCCTCCCCGTCAGAATCTGCTGGAAACGGCTGATAAGGTGGAAAAAAAAAAATAATCAAGAGAGGTGAGGTCACGTGCGTCGGTCTGCCGGAGAGCAGCAGCTCATTGTCTTTCTGATCATTTTAAAGCAAAGAATGAGAATCCGCACAAAACCTGTGTTTAAATTCACCTTGCTCGATGGTCTGGATGTAGCAAAGGCCGAAAGAAAAAAAACCGAAAAAAAACCCACACACATCTCGTTGCTCTTCCTCGCTAATGAGAAGATGTTTAAAATATGTACACCCAGTTAGCTGAGGTCTCGCTGCAGACCTTCCTCGAGGAGCTGAGCGAACGCCTCGACGCCGAGAGTTTGTCCTTGCTGCAGTTTTCTCCCTCACAAGCTGGGTCTTGTCAGCCTCCAGCCATGTTTTATGATGTTTTTTTTTTTTTTGTTTTTTTTTCTGAACCCCCGGTGATCGGTGAAGTTTCTGCGATGCCTCATTGCTGACAGACGCTCTTTCTCTTGTTCCACAGGTCTGCTCATAGGATCTGGCTGTGCACTCTATCCGCTGGGATGGGACAGTGAGGAAGTACAGCAGACCTGCAACAACAGCTCCGACCAGTTTCAACTAGGTGAGACGTCCACCGCCAGGCAGATCCGACGCTCACGCGCACCTGCGCTCGAACTTAAAGGCTAATGCTCACCTTCAACTCTGTAAATGTGCCTTGTGTTTGCTGAATGTTCTGCTCCCAGGGCAGATAAATCTACAAAGGGAGTAGACTTTTATGCCCGGCCCTTGACATTCTACCTTTTCTTTGGAAACCAATAAGACACAACTCTGTGGTACTGTCACATACCGAGGAGACGCGATCCCGTGGTATTTAAAATGTATGATAAAAAGTCAACAGAATCTCCAGTAGCTGACGATTTCAGAAGTGTTTTATGGCTATAAATATGTGCTGAGAATAAGCAGCAGCCCTGATCTGCGCTCAGTATTCAGCCGGCATCCTCAGGACTATCTCGCAGACAGTAATGTGGTACTGTATCAGACACGAGGCAGGTGGAAGAGCTCTTCATACTGCAGCTGCTCTGTTATTTGATGTGAATCGAACAGAGTTTGATTTTTTCTTTTTTTTTTTTACTTAATGTACCCGAATAAATTAATTTGCTGTGATCGTAATATTTTAAATTAAATGTCAAAGGTACATTTCTTGGTAAAGCTGCTGCGCTCGGAACTTATGTGATCAGGTGGCACTGTTTACACTGAGATTGGCTCTCAGTTTCAATTTACATCAGTGCCAGAGTTTCTGCCACTTTTCATTTTCCTTTTAGAAAAAGCTGTTTTTTTTGTACGTCCTTCCTCTCGCATGAAGATATGCAGAGCTTTTCCGTGTTCAGTGAGCCGGAGGACAATCGGATCTTTAAGCAAAAGTAGCAACACCAGCGTAGAAATACGGTCGCGTGTAAAAGTGAAAATGTCCCTCAAGTAAAAGTACACAAGAATCGGCTTCAAACTAGGTTCAAAGCACCAAAAGTAAAAGTGCTCTTGTTACGATGCGATAAAACTTTAGCTCAGTGTTGACCGCGATACGTTTTTGCATCCTCAGGCGGCTCCGCTCCAAAAGTTCTCACACAGATTAGACGTACTGTTGCGCATTCTGCTCACATTCAGAAAAGCAGCATCAAACCGTCATGACCATGAAAGGAGCGCGCTACAGGATGACCAACGATCTTCACACAAATTTGAGTCGATTATATCATTTTGGTTTTAAGTTTCACAGACTCGCAGCACTCACGCCGACACTCTGAATCACTGATTTGAAAAACAGAAAGATAATCTGGCTATTTGCTCCACGAAGATCTGAGTCTGCGGAGCAACTAAATGCGCTGCTGCGTGAATAAACTCTGCATGAGGCGTCTGTGAGAGGTTGTTATCCATCGTGACTCCCAGGTGTTTGTGTGAAGATGCTTCAGTTTCATTTCGAGATTGTGAATCGTCACTGGAGGCAACTGACGGTCAGGACGAGGGCCACAAATCGAAAACAAATAGACTTTTGTCCGATATTCAATCAGCCGGTCAACATGACACTGGTCATCACTTTAATGACGCTGCTGGCTGTGGTGGGACTAATTTTAAGTATTTAATATACCGCTGGGTAGCTCATGAATTTGGCCCTCACGGGGACTAATAATGTTTCATTTTAAGCTGTAATAATACATCATATGTCATTTTTTGTTGATCGTATTTAATAAAATAAATCTACAAAGTCAGCGATAATTTCAGTACCTCAAAACTGCAGCACTGGAGTAAAATGTATTTAGTCGCTTCACCATCGCTGATTACTATGATGTCTGTTGCCTACAGAGCGAAAAGGTGTGTCTTATTACAAAACAACTAGTTCCAGCAAGAGTCCCCTCGAGAGCTCGACTTTCATTACACCTCATGATTCAACGGTATTGGATGAAATAAACAACATAATGGCATTTTCCCTTTCCTCACGACTTCACCAGCGCAGCATCTAAAAACAATGAAAGCATCCCAAGGGAGGACCGTCGGCAGAATGCAAAGCAGTCATTAAAAATCTGCCTCGTTCATGCTCAGATTTCCTGTCAAGTCTCTCTAATTATGAGATGGGTTTGCACGAAAGTTGACGTTTTCAACGGAAAGCTCCTTCAGCGTTCAGACTCGTCGGCGAACGCCATTTAAATCCGCCGCGTTGACTTTGATGGTGGCGCCATAAGAAAGGTCCACCAACAAACACGGGATTCGTCTTGCCGCGGACCGCGAAAGATCCGCGGCCAATTTGCTGGATAACCCAGTCACGAGGTAGAACCCGACAGTGGCACCACAGCGCCGCGAAAAATGAATGTTTATCACATTTCATGATGTTCGGGTCAGTAGTTGTCGAGATATGTGACTCTGGACAGATGGAAGATCAAACTCGGCAACATCGCATCACCAACAAGGCAAGAGATAAACGATAATGTCCCATCTGTGTTTATTAATTTAAGAAATAACAAGCTGATAAATAAGAACTATGCCAAACACATTGACATCAAAGAACAACAAGATTTTTTCTTTTTTTTTTCTTCCCATAACACTGTGTTTTTAATAGATTTTCAGTCATGTGAATTATGATCAGCTTACTGCTGCCACTGTGTCAGCAGATAGAGTCCTCTGGCAGCATTTAAATCCAAAGCGTGACCACATAAATTAGACTCGTATAATTCTGACGGATTTAAATTCCTAAACATATCATCTTAATTACAGAAATTTCCAAGCATGTCATCAGAAGTAATTACGTTCGACAAGTTCTCATGTCGCGACGTTTCAGTCGGAGAGAGCGGGGCCGGTAGCGCGTATGAATTATTGTGAACAAGCGTGTTTGCGTCAGCGTGCCGTTGGCTGCCTCTGGCGTTCCAAGACGACTGCACCGTAGTTATTTCAGTTTCACGTCCTTGGCGGTATCGGGAACACTGTGGTGTTTTTGTTCCCGTGAGAACAGTGGATTTGACACAAAAAGGATGCCACAACAAGCACTTTGAATTTCACCTCCGCCGACTCATTCATTAGTCATGAAGAGAGAGCAGTCGGTGCTTTTAGCTGTTCAAAGATGAGTCCCCCAGCCGGATGTAGCTGCAGGACACATTGATTGCATGCATGTTCACTGTGAGCGCGTTGGTAAAATTATCATACTAAAGTCTATAGAATTAATGACTGGAAACTCCGACTCATAGCTTTGACCTAACATGTTTTTCAAATGGAATATTACATTTGCACACACACACACACACTGTATAGGTGCACACAAGCACGACTCCTCGAACCTAATTAATCCAGGGAAAAAAAAAAAAAAAAAAAAGCCTCCAGACTTCCTAACTCGAAGCAATATTCTGCTGTTTTCTCTCAAATAGACTTTCTTAATCACATTTTTTGCAAAACTCTAAACACTCAGGTGAGAAAATGGAGCAGCACAGATAACAGAGAGGGAGAGAAGGAGGATGGAGAGCAAGGTGATGCAGTGCTCCTAATGAAATCCTTGCAACTAAGGTTCGATCTTGCCGGCTGTAAGTTTCCAGTCTGACTCGCGGGAAAGCTGGGTCGTGAATTTAACACCAACCCAAACTGCATTTGTTCGATCAGCCGTTCGCTTCTGTCAGACGACAACCAACAAAAGTGCTCAACCACTTCCTAGCAAGCAGTTTGATACACGCTTCATGAAAACGTGTACAATAAATCTAAAATTTGCAACAGTTTAAGCCTGGGAGTGTGATCGATGATGATTAAACGTCCGAAACACGCCGGATGCAGTTAAACTGTAGTTCGTTAGCTAACGGGTTATCAAATGTGTTGTTTTACCTCGAAAGATGGCACCGTGCCCCTCCCACATGTTCACCATCCATCATCTTTTCAGTTGCTGGTCAATTGGGAAGCTTCGAACTGAAAAATAGTTTTGCCAGCTTTCCTACATTTATACAACTTGGAACTGGGAACACAGCAGAAGAAAATGGCTGACATTAGTGTTCCAATAAAAAAAAAAAAAAAGCAGAAAAAGGAAACCCATCTCATCGAGTTTTATAGAGTCGAATGTGTTGCATAGCCTCACAAAGCCAAAACGTATGTTGACAGAAGCGTTGTAAATTTAGCACGCCAGCGTTTAAACGATGCTCCGTTACTCTTGATACTCATATTGGCGCTGTCGCATTTAAAACAATGTTCACGCTTGTCCAAACCGATTCTCGCCACCAGCTTTAAAAACTGTTTCATTTTGCCAGAGATGTGTGGAGTTTTGACAGAGCGGCTAACCGTTCTCCATTTTGAGAAATGGATCTGAAGTTTCGGCGACATTTCAAAAAGACGGAAAAGCTCATTTTCATTAAGCGCGACTCCGACACAGAGAGAAAATTAGCAGCTGGAAATGAAACTCGGAGATATAAGTCTTCTCAGCTGTGGCTGTTGAATGAGATTTCCAGAGTGTGAAGATGATTTGATATGATCTGTTAATGAGACGCTGCCTCCTCCTCCTCCCACCACAGGCTGGTAATTAGATAAGTTTATTCAATCAGATATCCTCCAGAAAATGTGATGTTTTACGGCGAACCGGTCTTGATGGTCAACGCAACATTTTTTCCAATTTTAGAATCAGATGTAGAGCAAATCCTCGTGTGATAATGCACATAATTGGCTCTGCGGATTATAGATGCATCTTAAAGAGGCACTTAATGTCTTCGTTGATGGTTGCTTTTGGGTTTTTGGCTCCGCTTCAGCGTTTTTCATCACAGCGGCTGCTCGTTCCAAAAGTCTGCACTGCGAGAGAGCGCATTTGTCACATACCAGACTGTCTGCTTGCAAATGAAGTTAAACATTGTTCAGTTAATTTGTCTCAACAATGATCACTCTCTTTTTTGTTTTCACAAGAGGGGGAGAAATGCTGGTACCTGTACAAAAAATGTCAAGCAGTTCGCGGCAACTGTCCGCTGTTAGCGCTCACGTGTTGGTGTTGGGTCTCGGGCACAGAACGGAGGTGGAGTGCAGCATTCTGATGTTAGGAGACGCACAAGTGAACGCACGCATTTTGAATGCACTGCAGCTGCCATAACGATTACGTTCTCAGTATGCTGTCACCGTCACAATCCTGATTGCATTCCATTCATGCTCACTAATACACAGCACGCACTCAGCTGGAAACGTCGACGAATACTGAATGGCTTTGCAACATACTGTTATGGCCAGAGACATTGTTCTAAATGAATTGATTAGTTGATTCTCGCGAACGTACCATTTATGATCTTGAAATCAAGTTAAGAGCCTTCTTTACGACCACAGCGTGTAACCCCTGGTGGAAACTGTACACCTGGAACATCATTGATTATTCGCTCGTGCAACATGGTGTATGTATGTATGTATGTATGTATGAGCGAGCGGAGTCGTTAACTCTTTTGGAAACCGCTAGTAGTGATTTCCTACACACATGCTGTTTCAAAGTAATCAAGTGACGTTTGTTTTGGGCATTTTATGCAAGAAAACATATTGAGAAACATTTCAAAACAACAGTAATCCTAATTTTTTATTTATTTTTTTTTTTGTTTACTTCCGTGATGATTTGCCTCACGGTGACCTGTCTGCTCCCGGCCGTCTTGAGGCGGGTGCTGCCTGCATGCTAAAATCCCGGTGGGACGAATGAAGTTAATTTCCTCTCAATGTGAAACACTGTCTCCTCGAAGCTCGTGACTAACTGCCAAAATCAGGCCAACATGAGGCAGCAGCGAAACTTCTCCGGGCTACGTTGTGAAGTGCTCAGACAAACGCAAAACAGGCTGCTGCTGCCGATGATGGAGGAGAGGGAAAACAAGCGCTCACAGGGGAAGAGCTGCAGTAAGTGATGCGGTACTGTGCTGTATTATAGTGCATTTGAACTTCACACAGTACAGTAACTTAATTTGCACTGTTGAGGAGGGGCTGATGTGGGGTCACGGCCCAAAATAGACCCCATCAACTATTGGTCCAGGATCTGGGTGAGAGGATGAATACAGTATTTTCCCCACTTAATGTAAATTATGTGAGATTTTCCACTTTAGTTAATTTCTCGGGGAGTAATGCATGGATCTCGATGAGGTGTGTAACCCTCTGTACTGTATTTTAAAATGGAAACAACAAAGTTCAGTTAATTGCAGAGCTGCCTGTGTCATTACGAATTTGACCCAATCTGACGGAGAGCGATGTGATCACCACGAAAGGTTTTCACCATATTTAGAAATATGTTTTGCCTATATGACTGTGTACGGCTCTCAGGCTTGAAAACTCCTCAAAAGTGCTTCATAAATGCGATCACAGTATTTTCGACAAGATACCTCGATATTAATATTCCAACAGTACAATGTAGGATGACTACTGGTCACAAATCATAACACAATGAGATTTTTTTTTAATAAATAATCATCAGTATTGTGGATATAGTGACTAAGTGAGTAAAGACAAGTCTCACAAGTTCAGGAAGTTGCATCCCTTTACTGCAATGCAGCCTTTAAAACCCAGAAAAGTCACATATTCCATATAGCGATATCCAGAATCAAACCAAGTAAGAAAACCATGGCAGACAAATAAGACTTAAAAGACTTCAGAAAAAAAAAGTATAAAGCCTTGTTAGAACTAAAATGTCACTAACCTCTGAGACATTAACATAGCAGAAACAGGACTTGAGACAATTTTACATCCTCCCGCTGTGTATTTAATCTCAATCTCAAAGCGACGTGAGAGTTATAAGCAGAGCAAACACTGCAGCACTCCTCTAACACTTAGACATTCTGATTCATCCCGAATGGAATCAGTTGTTCCCTGGCCAAAAAGCTTATCTGGCCAAATTTCATTGAAGTCTGTTCATGGTTTTTTTTTTTTTTTTTTTTTTTTTT
>OMLP01030704.1:23818-35093 GCA_900302685.1 Spondyliosoma cantharus
ATAAGCATAGTTTATTTAACACATTCATAAGATATACATTGTGTATGATAATGCATTTTATCATATTAGCACATGTTTTGTATTCACTCTTTGAATTATTATTTGTCGTTATTTTTTTGTTTTTGTAAATAAATGTTTATCGAAATTCTGGAGTTACAGTGTTATTTCAGTCACAGGATACGCCCCGAGGTAAACTGGACGGGCCTGCGCTCACATTCCTCAAAAGTCTTTCCCATGACCTCCTGATCTCCGGTGCTCACTACATGTGGGAGTCCTTTTTTTTTTTTTTTTACCCCAATCGATAAAGAGGATGAGGACAGGCAGTGCTGTGAATTTAACTTTCCCCCTGTTATTGATGAGGTAAATCCCGTGACCCGGAGTCAGATTACTTTCCTTTTGATCAGGTTACTCAACTTCAAAAGCTCCCGAGTCCTCCAGACAAAGCTCGAGATGCAATCATACCCCGAGACACCGAGTCGCTGTGCATCCGTCAGCTTAATGTCAAGGGGTATCTCAGAGTTCCCCCAACGTGCCTTCCAGAGTGAGACGAACAACAATGCTAACCTTTTTCTAGCAATTACCACAGCTGTATGTGTGCCATCAAAGGTGCGAGCTTGTGCCGAGCTTTACTATTTTTAGTCATTTTCTTCCGGCTTTTCCCTCCTTTGATTAACAAACAACACTTCAGAGATTCATCCGAGCCCAAGTGTACAAAGTCAGCTCATTTACAATGCAGCTGTTCTTGATGTATTTGGCCCTCATTAGCATGCCCATTTTCTCACAATGCTCAGTATCCCCCCCAGATAATGGCAACCCCCTCTCCTCCTCCTCCTCCTCCTCCTCCTCCTCCTCTTCATCCTCACTTGAGAAATCTTTCTCTCAGTACTTGCTCTGTTTAATATGTTACCATGGCTCCTCTGCATTCTGCTCTCTCTGATCTGCTGTACTGATTGATATCACCACCGATTGTTACAGAGCATCAACCAGATGCCTCATCAGCAGAGGCTGACACATTGGGGTCAAGTTGGAGCATTCTCTCCTTTTTTTTTTTTATATATCGGTCTCGTACCTCAGACTGACAGGATGTAGCATGCAATCTGATGTCTTTTTACTCGTGGGCGGTTCATTGTCTCTATACATGTGTGGTAACTTCGAAACACAGTTGCTCTCATCAAGGGCTGAGTATAAAAGGATATTACAACTGTTACAACTGATATGGATCATCTTGCAATACTGTGAGCACCACAGTGATTTATACTTCCATTATTGTGGGGTAGATGCGGCATTCTCTCACAGATAGTTCAAAGCCTGTCAAAATAAATGTGAAACTTTTATGTGGTTGGATCAAAACAGAAGAGAAAGAAAGGTGGTTTTTTTTTTTTGTTTTTTTGTCATTTGAGTGAACTGAACCGGTAAGAGCCCCATTCAAAAGTACAGGGAAGGAGCATTTGATACATTTTGGGTGGAGTATCCAAGTGGAAACCTCTGGGGCTGAAAAGTGAAGCCAACGCGGAAGTGCCAAAAACTGCAGTTCCACGAATGGCCACTTGAGGCTGGATCCAAAGAGCCCGATCTTTACAGCAAAAATAAACATGTTTACAGCCTAGTACAAAAAGCAGTTTTGGTCCCTAATGCTCATTTCCTTGCTCCTGACAACAGTATGGGTGTAAGTGCTTACACAACTCACTCATTTAAATCATATTAAGGCTTAAAGTTATGTATAATTAAGAGCGTTGGGCGCTTTGAGTGAGAGCCAGCTGCCAGCTGTCCAGCTATGTCACTGTCAGCAATCACCACACTCCATCTCTTTGACGATTTTTGGATTAGTCGCCAAAATGACGACGCCCGGAGCTAAACTCGACTGTGCATATTCAGCCGACCGCATAACCAGGAAGTAAACAGGAAGCTCGAAAACTTGTTAGTGTACGTGTCAGGTGAGCAGTTCTCATTAGGCTGAATAGGCGACAGCTTTGCATCAAATATCTTGTTTTATATAAATCTATGTGCTTCCCAGTTGCTCTTCAGACACCTGTGGGTGATGTCACAGAGATTTGGTCCATGTTTCATACAGTCTATGTCATAGAGTATAACTTTAATTGTGGGCAATATGACAAACTATGTGTCTGTTATAAGATGGATGTCCTCTTTCAGCCATGGTGATCAGAATGTATTTTACACTATATTAGCTCTTCAGATCTTCATCTATCATTTGATCAACAAAATCAGGCTCACTCAAACTACTTAGTAAGTGCTCTGGATCTCAAAAGTAACCTACATAAAAATGTTCTTTTTTTTTATTTCCTAATCAATGAATTTTACCATGAACGAAAATGGCTTGAAAGGAAAACATAAACAAAACACACTCACTGCCACTGAGTGACTGCCACTGAAGTGACGGGCAACACAATCACGTGACATCATTTGAGAACACCTTAATTATGCAGCGTCTTTTTTTTGGTTTTGTTTTATATTGTTGGAGTGGGGACTGTTGAAGGAGAAAGCACTGAATCGCCTTTAGAGAGTTCAACCTTGGCAGCCTCTGAGATACTTCAATTAATTCTTTCTAATTATTTTTTTTTCTCCGACAGTACTCCAGCGAGATAATTACTGCCCTTAAGAGCAACTCTTCTGAAAAAAAAAAAAAAAGGTTTTGTGCTACTATAACACCAATCTCCATAAAGATGTTGCATAATTGATATTCCTGCAGGATGGCAAGATAATGAGACTGTAATCATATAGAGCCCGTATAGTGAAATCGTGGTTTGTTATCCTCGCTGCTCCTTCTGAAGCGGCCTGTATGTGGACTGTAGGTGGATGGAATAAATAATATGAAAGGTTAAAGTAATCAAGTATCTGCAGCACATGGAGACAGTTTCACGTTAACTACAATGCAAAGAGCGGTTCAGGCCAGAATCCTTGAAGCCGCTCAATCTGAATTGATTTTAACTAAACTCCCATCCACATACACATCACTTTCTTTTCATCCGCCTGTGCTTTGTGGGCCCCCCACTGCACTCACGGGAGCTTCTAATTAGCTATATGCGCCTGCTTTTAGGGATCTGACAATTATCGTGTTTACGTGGACAGAAAATGAAGGGAGTTCATGACAACATACATAAACTGCATCTGCAAAGAGGATCAGCGGCCGCTCCTCAGAGCTCACACGGATTACAACTCAAGGTTCACTGGTTCACCGACGGGGATGCAGAGCTCGGCAGTTAGCGGGGCTTCTAAATTAGCGGTATGTTTGAAACTCGGAAAAGGTAATCCCCACATTGGAAGGACAGATCTGATTAAGAAGAGTCTCCTCAATATTAATAGTTCCCCCTGCTTGCTTTTTTTAAAAGGCCACACGCGCCGACAATTCTGGCTCGTTGCGCCTCCGCTCAAGTTCAAAGTATGCGGAGGTATGCCAGGAATTCCATGAGGTCACTGGACTCGAGAGTAAGTCCTTCTCATGGGAGACATTTTGATTTCAAAGGTTATATTGGTCTATAAAGGTTATTGACAGGGGTTCAGTTCTAATCAAGTGTCCCAGTTGGTAATGACCCATGGCAGTGTGCATTCATACAAACAAAGGGTATGTTGAAACTTTACAAATATTAGTTTTATGTTTTGACAAAAAAGATGAGCTCTGGTTAGGTTCGAGCTCAAAAAACACTTTGTTAGGTGGTTACGTTTGTGTGAATTTTGTGATCTCCAGGTTGTGGAAGATGAATTTCATATTGTTTTTTTTTTTTATTGTCCTTTATGTTGTGATTTAAGGAACTCTCTTTTTGAATCAATCCAGTTTAAAAATCCTGATATATTTTGGAAATATGAAGGGGAGATTCTGTGCAGGTTGTTTGAATATGATGTTTTTGCTTTGGCAAAATGTATAGAAAAGGCCTGGTATCTGCGGCAAAATATTTCGTATCCTATATAACAATCCATTTGTATTTGTATCCATATTTTTAATGGTTTAGTTATGTTATTATGTGTTCTGTATTATGTCACGTCGCTATCGTGGATGTAATTGTGAAATTATTATTTGATGAATATGATTAGTGTCTGATGAGCCCATGAGGGCTGGGCACCAACCATGGTGTTTGACACTTAAATAAACCAATCAATCAATGTTAGGGGTTGCGGACAAGATCATGTCTCGGGTGATCGGATCCCGTTGTTGCAAACGTGACTGGAAGCCGTCCCGACGCACGTTAAAAATATCCACTGGTTTCGCTGAAAGCCACATCTCCAAAAGTAGTTTGTCTCTTGGCAGCCGTCACACCGCCAGCGTCTCATCCGCCTCCAGGCATCAACGTTGCGTCATGTATGTGTAATGTGACACGCGCTTTTGTATGATTTAAATGACAGGTGTAGATTGCTACGTATCGATGATTGGCAGAAACATAAAAATGCCGACGTTTTTACTCTGAGCTGACATTTCCTGTTTTGACTTGTCAAAATCAAAAGGAAAGGCCCACGATGATAAAGGTTTAATTTGTCCCAACATGTTCTACAAAGCTAACAGGAGAGCCATAGAGAAGTCAATCAAGCATAGTCTGTACATACTTACACAGTCCTGAGAAGAGGTCTAATTAAACCAGAATAATTAAAATCACCTGTGTGTGTTTAACACGGCTGTGCACGGCCTGAATGAGTCAAATGAGGACATTTAAGGATCTAGCCTGAAGCGATCAGCCGTCAGACCGCAGGGTGATTTTTTTTATTTTATTCATCTATTTATTTAAATCCGCCACAACATCTCCACTTCTGTGTTGAGCGTGCTGTTAACTCTGAAAAGCGAATTCGACCTTCCTTCTCTGACATCAGTCGTGAAGTAAACTTGAAGGGCTATGTGTCTGGACCGCTCCATCACGAACAGATTTTCCACGAAAGAGAAGTAATAAACGTCCAAATCCCGAATGGCATCGTCGTTTTTTTTTCTTTCCCCCTCCTCCTCTTTACCACTTAGTTCCGTCGTCTCCTCAGAGGTATTTACTGGTAGGAGAAGAGTGGCTCTGAGGGATGGGAGGAAAGAATCAGGAGTGAAAAAGCTCTGCCATCCTCCCACAGATGCATTCCTTGTGTGCAGTTAGCATCAATGAAAAAGGATGCAGGCTGGCATCGCCTTTCAAGCTTCTTCAGTGAAAGTTCAAACTCATGGAGTATTATATCCCCGTCTGGGTGATGCCAGGCTACAGCAACGTTGTAGTTTTCTAAAGACCAAAAGTACCACCTCACGAATTTCCAGAAGGACTGAAACTGCACCTCCAGGCACAGCCTGAAAGAAAAAAAAAAAACATGTTGAGCTCCTCAAAGGTTGCAGTGATTGCACAGTCTCCTCTCAGCACTGAATGGAGTCTCTGAATGGAGTTCTGTTGCTGTATTTAAAGTAAAAAAAAAAAAAAAAAAAAAAAAATCCATCTTCACCACCTTCTCCTTGCTCAGGGAACATAAGCCCCTATAGAGACCGAACGTACGAGACAACAACCGAGCAGACTGCACATATTTCACGGCCCTATGGAGGACGACTGTGCTGTGAGATATATGCAGAGAAGATGCAAGAGCAGCACTCTCTGAGCTCCTATCTGAGAAAATGTCACAACACTGAGGTGCTGTTCAGTGTAATCAACTCTGCTATCATCCCCTCTGTGGAATAGAAGCCGCCCTGGAGAAACCTGCTGATTCTTTCATCCTTGGACGATGGATTCCGAACCTGCTGCTGTTTTCAACTGTTTGGACCCTGTTTTACTGTCATGGTTTAAAGAGGCGTTAGTCACATGAAGTGCATCACCTGTCCCCAAAAGGTTGCCCCAGCTGAGCTCTTCCAGGAGGTCTTTGATAACGTTAATCCCAGCGTCTTATCAGTCGTAAACAGCTCTCTGGCCACTGGTATTTATCCAGCTTCAAGCAAACAGTCGTTGAGCTCCGTTTTTTTTGAGAAGTCCAGCCTTGATCCTTTCATCCCCAGTAACTACAGACCTGACTTTAAACTGCTGCTTTTGTCACGTTAGTTTGAGCCAACTGACACCGATACTGAGAAACTCTTGTGTTTTAGACAACAATTAAACCAAGACAGCCCATCACAAAGTAGGTGACGGCCTTCGTCTGGCTGCAGATAAACATCACTCCGAGACTTTTCTCTCAGATGATAATAATTTGGAAAAGGTGCAATTCTGAACAACTGGCCACCTGTCAAATTCACACTCCAAACAGACAGGGGGCAGCATATCGCCGGAGGGACCACTAACTGCTGCTGACTGTAGCTTTGCGAGCCATGCAGCTCGTGGTTCTATTCGCTTGCGACTCTGCCTGGACCAGAAGCTTGGCGCATCAGGGAGGCGTTGTTGTTCGCGGCTGTGCGTTTGTTGAGTTTTTCAGGCTCGGGAGACGAGGAGGGGCGACGCCAGGCGAGAGGCCAGTGGCTCTAGATATCCGCAACACGTATAGGATTGTGTTTATAATGAAAACGGCTCAAATGTGAAATGTTAAAGATCGACTCACATTGTCACTAACTCTGCAAACAAGCGCGTCTCTGCGCTCTACCGTCGAAAACACAGCGAATGTTAACAAGAGCAAGATATAGAAAAATCCAAGGTCAGACTTTTTATACTGTTAGACATTGTTACTACCTAGCTTGATTTTTTTTTTCTACATCCAAAGGCTTTTTAAAACTTTTTGCCAGAAGAGCGTCTTGGATCTTTCTTTTTGTTTGAACATCTGAACATTCCAGACTGTCTTTTATTGAATTCTTAATGTTCCGTGTCACCAGGGGCTTGATTTTCTAAGGTAACTTCCTCTGGTTCTTTTTGTGTTACGGTGACATTTCCCCTCGGTATTTCTGTGGTTCACAGAGGCTTGTGTGGAATCTTGGAACAGCTACCACAGGATTGCACCACATACAAAACATGTGGTAATTTACCACCGGACCCGTGGTACAATCCTGTGGTCAGTGTCCCGAAATACAGTACGAGGCTCTGAGTACTGGAATAGAAGGTGGAAATTATCAGATGAAAACAGTATTTTAGGATTTATGGCAAACAGGGTACCAGTGTCGTTGTTTCTTTCTATCACCGAGGGATGAGCTCAAATAACTGGGATTATTGTACACATGTACAGTCGTCAAATGACCAGAAACATGACTGTAATGGGGTGTTTTCAATTCCATCTTTATAAGCTTATGTCAGGTTGTGTATCCATCCACTATGTTTTTGTGTTCTTCTGCCTTCTAGTGGACACATTTGATTACTGCAACCTTAAGGTGCTTCTTTTATTATCTTCTAACTCGTAGACAGTCCTTCACGGTTTCACATCATCTTGTTCGGACTTTCTCCACACACTGTCAAAAGCTGACGCCGTGTGTGAAGATCCCTGGTTCGTGCTTTCGTTGAGGATTTCTTCAAATCATGCGTAGCCTTCCAATTCTATTTTAAATACTAATCTTTTACCGACGCAGCACAAGCGGCGTTTTACCCGATCGCTCGAATAATCAGAGGCTTTCTTTCTTGACCAGCCGTCCAACATCAAGCGACACACACTTCCAGACTTTGATGCATTCCAATAGGGATTGAAGCTGCGTGACCGGCCCGTTATTAGGTAACTGATAATCATATTGTTGGGTGTTTTTTTTCCACTTGCTGTAGGTCTGACATGTGCTGTCGAGCTTTCTTAAACCGCAGAAGCTCTAACCCACTGACATCCACGTTTGTGATGCACGTACGTCTGGCAGGTTTTGCTCTGTTGTCTCTAAAAGAGGAGTAAAGGCAGCCTGATCCGTCTCCAAAGCCAGTGAAGGATAAACAGATAAATTGCACTGAGCACAATGGACTGAAAGGGAGAGCCAAGGTGACTGTCCAAGATAATTATCTGGGGATCAACATATGCTCCCAGGTTAAGAACGGTGATAAAAAAACCTCTTTTATATGCTGCACAAACGGGCCCTAAAGTTTAGATAAACTTCACCACAAAGTGACCTTCACCGTCCACAAAGCGGCTTCACTGACACAACATAACAGAGCACAGTTGTGCTTCTTTGATGGCTGTGTTTAATAAGCCTGACGATCACACTGAAGTAGCGTTTCGCTTCACTTCATTTATTCACTCAGTGTGGGCAGTTCTTTTAAGATGTGGGCAGGATGTCTGGCTACATCTTTAACGTTCCCTCTGTGAGCCGCATTAATATATATCAGAGGCAGAACTCTGATTCTGATCGTCATAACTTTCTGTTTTCATTATCTGATTTCTCACAAGGCATTTATTTAAAGATTTAACTTGGCCGTCTTCGTTTGCCTTTTACACTAAAACGTCTCATCTGGGCAATAAGATATTAAAGCAACAGGATATTGCAACAGTATCTCATAGACTATAGTATTATTTTTTTTTATGTTTGACCATTAAATATTATATCTTTCCCTGCTTTTAATGGGTCTCCTTTAGATATTTGCCTTCCAAGGCAGTGGACTTCCAACCGACCCCATGACAGACCATTTGATGTCTTTTAATATAACGTTAGCTTCTATTACTAATTATATCTGCAAGACATCAAGATGTTTTATGCGAATGAAGCTATATTACTGTTAAACTTAAACATAAAGTATAAATGAAGCTTAGAAATAACAGGTTTCATGACACGAGAAACTCTGAAAACATTTTTGACATCACAGAAAGTCACTTGTTCAGTTTTTTTTTTGCCCCTTGGCCATATTATTTGGTGTCAAACTTCTAACGGGCCCCAGGAGTTTGAGAGATATCAAGCTGTGCATGTGAATTAGGCATGCTTCTGTAGTCTCTTTCAAGAACATGAATGAAGTCCTGAATTTATTATGAGCAAGCAAACTTGCGATTTCAGTCATTTGGTCCAAGTCTCAAGCAAGTCGCTCGTCAGGTCAACAGGCCGAGTCCTTGGCGAAGGTTTGAAATATGACAATGAATTGGATTTGTACTATAATTGTAGATATTTAGTGAAATAAATGTCATCAAACAAAAAAAACAAAATCTAATTTATATCGTAATTCCTTCTTTATAAAAAAAGTAATCCCCCCTTTTAACTTTTAAACAGTTAAATACTGACAGTCGGACTAAAATCAAAACATAAAATGAGCAGAGACAAGTCGTTCGAGTCACCATGTCTCAAATCAAGTTGCAAGTCTAACTTTGATCCTCTTGTCATTTGTTTTCTGTTAAGTCATTAAAACAGTGACTCGAGTCGATTCCAGTCCGAGTCACTATGACTGTGAGTCCACATCGTCTAGAAGTGAAAGTTTATTTCACACTAAAAAAAAAAGTCTAATGACCCAGTTTGTATTTGAAGCGGGCCCGCATGGGGATTCCAGGCCCCGGGAATGAGAAATGCGTTTTAGTTTGAATTTTTATTACCCCACAGCTGCTTCATGTCAGTCATCTGTCATTTCTGAAGCACCGCAAACTAGATGAGAAGTGTCACAGCGTCTGACTGCTGCCATATGTTGTGAATCTGCATTTAAATGCTCTCTCAGCAGCACAAACACCTGCAGCGGCGCCAGATCTCGGAGAAGCATTATCTCCATCTCACTCCTGTCACCTAACAAATAAAATAGACAAAGACTAGTTTTGATAACAGGGATGTAAAGACACAGAAAATGTCTTTACTCTCAGTTTATTCAGGTTCTATTTGTAGAAAAGCGTTTACAGATTCCAAAGACTGGAATGAGTCAAATCAAGCTTTACACAATATAACTGGTTTAGAATTTCTGTCTGAAAATATAGATATTTGTCAATGCACTCATAATGTTTACCTGATGAAACTGTGTTCAATTCAATATATATATAATGTGACTTGAGTCTAAAATAAGTTTACTTTGACATCATTTTAACTCCAAGAAAGGCAGAAAACGTCCACCACATTTCCCCACACGGCTTGTACAGCAGAATCCCGAAGCTGTATACAAAGTGTGGCCTCGTGCCCAATATTTACCTCATTATTGCCTTTATTTCCCTCCTGTGGACGGCTGTTTGCTGTTAGGTGCAACTAGAGCACTGGCAGAGAGTAACAAACAGGAGGTAATGAGGCAAATATTAGACATTTGGACCTGCTGTGCAATCATTTGGCGATGAGGCTGTTGGTTTATGTTGCACAAGATGCTTGGGGGATTCTGCTGAACGTTAAAGGACCATGCCAATGTGTTTACAGCTCCTTGTGCTGACCGTTTGCAAGTGCACGCTATACATTTTTGGGATGTATTTTTCCTGCTGCTCCACTGAGCCAGTGGGTTATGGGCTGAAATATGTGCCACTAGAAACTGAATTTGAATCATCAATATTTGAATTTGAATTGCTAAACTTGAATAATTGCATTAAAAACCTGAATTTGAGTCGCATAATTTGAATTTGTATGGTTTAATTTGAATCATTGCACTGAAAAACTGAAACTGAATATTATAATTTGAAATTGAATTTATTGTTTGTAAAATTCAACTCTCTATATATTTTCACATCCAGTTCTCAAAATTCAATTTCAATTTACTGTGACTGACATCCGGGTAGTTGAGGAAGAGCAATCGAGCGCAGATAACTCGGACTCCTCTTCGGCCAATCAGCACCTACGCTACCTTGACGCTGGCTGGTTGCTGGCCGGCACTGCCTCCGGTTCTGTGTCTGTTTTATGTTTACCGGAAGCCGGTTCCTCTGCCCACACTTTCAGCTCCTGGCTGCTCTCGTTCGCGGAGAAACGAACAGTGACCGTCAGGACTCTGCAGATATATCAGCCATGTTTGATCCTCCTCGTAAAGTGCAGGTGAAAGATACTCACACTTTCCCTTCAGGCTCCTGTAGCGGCTCGTCTTGTTCATCTTGGTGATTCGTCCTTTCAACCGTCCATCACCTGCAAGATGAGAAAGAAGAGCAGTGGTAGTTTCACGTCTCTTTGTGCAGGTTTGAGTATATTTGTGGACGTTTTTTGTGAATTTGTGGAGGTTTGTTGAGATTG
Organism: Spondyliosoma cantharus; assembly: GCA_900302685.1. Lineage (NCBI taxonomy): Eukaryota > Metazoa > Chordata > Actinopteri > Spariformes > Sparidae > Spondyliosoma > Spondyliosoma cantharus. The sequence goes on from OMLP01030704.1 coordinate 34,767, forward strand.
TGTGTGTCATTGTGGAGGTTTTGTGTATCATTATGGAGGTTTTGTGTGTCATTGTGAAGATTTTGTGTGTCATTGTGGAGGTTTTGTGTGTCATTGTGGAGGTTTTGTGTGTCATTGTGGAGGTTTTGTGTGTCATTGTGGAGGTTTTGTGTATTTGTGGAGGGTTGTAGAGATTGTGTGTGTCATTGTGGAGGTTTTGTGTATTTGTGGGGGTTTGTAGAGATTGTGTGTGTCATTGTGGAGGTTTTGAGTCTCTTTGTGGAGATTGTGTGTGTCATTGTGGAGGCTTTGTGTATATTTGTGGAGGTTTTGTGTATTTGTGGAGGT
>OMLP01030707.1:0-10651 GCA_900302685.1 Spondyliosoma cantharus
CAAAAGACTGACCAGAGAGTGAGCCGGGCGGCTGCCCACCGGCCTTTTGGTCACGTGACGCGCTGCAACCCACATGGCGGAACACGAGCGTAGGCGGTGTGTGTGTGTGTGTGTGTGTGTGTGTGTGCGTGTGTTGTGTGTGGATGACATCCCACGTAGCCTATGGGGGCAGATGAGCGCGGCGGAGACTGAACGAGAGACAGAGAGGGGTCGTGATGGCAGCACGCAGCATCTCTTTTGTCGTCAGACAGAAGAGAAAGGGAGGCATCCGCTCGCCGCAGCAACACATGCCTCCATCCGCTTATTCATCAGCTCTAAAGTGATGCACTTTTCTTTTTTATTCTTTTTATCTCATAGTGAACAGAGAGCGATACGCACCGACATTCCTGCCTCGGTAGCATTTGAAGCTGCCGGATCCTGGCGTAGCACACGCGCACAGTCAGAGGGAAATACTGACGCACTCTGAGCCAAGCTCAACTGAATCATTCCCTCATTATCAAGGGATATTGAATCCAAAGGGAGAGGTGGAGGGGGCAGGGAGGGATAAATATGGTGGAGGAAAGCAAAGAGAGAGGCAGAGAGGCAGAGAGACAAAGAGGTGATGCAGCACATGTAGGTGAAGGAACGCAAAACACTAATGTTGTGAATGAACATGAGCACGGAGGGGAGATGAGAGCCGGTCGTGAGCAGGGAAGCAGCTGGCCTCATGCCTGCTTAATGGAGCGCCGTATGATGAACAGTCGAGGATCGCACAATACTACCACTTCCCCGCCACGTGGTGAGTCATCTCCATCATTCGGGCCAGACGTCGTGCTCTCTCACGGGAGACGCGACCGCCTCCGCGTCACGGCTCGTGATGGAACGCGCTGATCGATGCTCTCATGTGGACAATGAGCCAAATGACGGCACGCAATGTGGAAAGTCTTCGTGTGCAGTCATCAGCTAATAGCAGGGATACAAGTGAACATTTTAAAATGCGGTTAACTTATAAATTGTGTATATATTGCGCAAAAGGTCACCTCAGTCCTGAAGCTCGTACAAGCCAAGATGAGAGAAAACTTTCTCCTTTGATCCACGCGAATCTCATCGGTGACCTATCATGAACTGAAAACTGCAAATTTCACCCAAAGATTCAGAGTAAGAGATTCATCCCCTGACTGTAGTTCCCCCCTCCGAGCAGCAAGGAGCTTATTAGCAGCTCATGCTTTTGTTTTTTTTTTCTGGCATTCCATTTCAATGTATTTTTTCTCTGGTTTCTCACAGCTGTCATCAACCTCGTCTCCAGCTGTGTGGGCAGATATCACCAGACAAAGAGTTTCTTTTGTCACGGAAAACGTTTTTGAAGAGCAGACGAAGCGAAGCAACAGAGCCGGATATTTTATTTTTCTTTCTGATAAAATAAGTTGGTGAAGACAAAGTTGAGATGATCCAGATGTGCGCTACCTGACCAGCGCCGAGCTGCAAACAAAACAAGTCCGCTGACGAGAACGAAGAGGCAGTTTTATCGACACCTCTAAGGAGTTAATGAGGACGAAAACACACGGACTTGACTGCTAATGTCACCACACGGCTGCTGGATGTGTTTGGTAATTCATGCGAGGCTGTGATGTGTCAAATATGTGCCAATTTCATCTGATCATGGAGGTCTGCCCTCATAAATCGGCCAAAATATAACAGATGAATCTATCTTTTTCTCCTATTTTCCTATTTTTTTTTTTTCATCTTGGAACAGGAGCATTAGTTAATTCATCAGAATAAACCGGAGTGAATAGCCGGCGCTTGCTTTCAGCGCAGCGCTAATGCATCAGGTTTTACTCTGCTTTGAATCCAAGTGGGGGTCGACGCCGGCGCGGCAACACGAGCCGGCTTTCTAATCTTTACAGGATGGAGGACATATCTAATGAAAGTGTTTAGCTGACACACTAACATTAACATTACACTCAAGGCTGGCTTACCTGCCAGAGTGGACAAAAGCTGCAGTCTATATTAGATTTGCTCCCCCCCTGTAATCACATTCGTCGTGTCATACGCGCCTACAGCGGAGAGCGAACGAGGAGGCTCGGGCGAGGATTAGTTCGGCCCTTGAGTGGGAATTTACTGCAACGCCGCACGCGTCGACAACCACATTACCTGTCCACGCAACGTTTCCCTCAGCTCGGCGTGGATTGAGGAGCATGTACAGTGTTTGTACAGTTTCTACGATTCCATGTACGCAGATTCTGAATAATTCAGTACTAACCTAAATGCTGCACCAAGAGAGAAATGTCTACCTCCTCACTTAAACTTGCACGGTATGTTCAGGCGTTTGCTTGGAGTACAGCACCGACAGTATGAAACAAAGCTGTCGAGACTCTCCGCAGCGCTGACCCCGGCGCTCATTAATGTTTCACGCTTCGCCGCGAATCAACAAATCCTCTTATTCTGCGACGGAACAGACGTAAATACAGTGCAACGCTATTAAAAGGAGCGCTCTCATCACAGTGTGTACGCTGCGGGTCTTTTGATCGTTCCTCGTCGCGGCACACAGGTGGACCGTTAATGTATTTCTTCATCCGTCAGTCTTTGATTGTACAAACAAGTAAACCGAGGCGGTCCTTATCCTTGTTTTAAGAGCCCGAGCAATCAACCTGAGCAGGTTCTCCCCGAGAGAAAACGCTTCTAAGATGTTAATGATCACAGGCGTGCAAAACTCTAGAATATGTTAAGTATTTATAAAGGGAATCCGGTGACAGTACAGGCTCAGCTGGGTCGGTTCGAGGGATGTATGGGCTGTACATGTGTCTGAGGAGTGAAACAGGCGACCGGGGATGCGTTAGCTAATGTGGTAACGACTGGAAGAGCAGCAGCCCGAGCGTCTCAGCGGAAACATAAAGCGACGTAGACAAGGTGACGTTCTCTTAACGCGGTCGCCCTCAAAAAGGGAGTCTGACGGAAGCGAATTTCGGCCAAATGAAAGGCGCGTTGGAGGGCGCTCGGCTGAGCTTGGCAGCACATCACTAGACTTACTGGCTCCCGTCACCGTCGAGAAGGTTGAGATGGAGAGCAAACACAGCCAGGACGAGGGCCAGCACTGCACGCGGCTGCATATCAATGTCCCGACAGTCAACTTAAAACTACGATGGAGGGCGTTGTGGCGCTCAAATCACTGTTCAAATGTAGTTTGTAACAATTACTGATTGAATATTATTGATCGGTTTGCTGTGAGCATCAAAATGATCAGGTAAGAGGGAGATGTTGAGGTAAAGCTCCAAGGTGTCTGAAGCAAACTATCGATAAAAAGGAATAGAAGGCGTATCTTTGCTCGACATCCGATCTGAGCTTGAAACCTCCACCGTTCTTGTCACAGGATAAAAACACGGAGGATCTATTAATGTTCACAGTGTTGGATTTCCTCTATAATATATGATCCGTCTATTATTATGTACAGGGGAGCTGCATGGCACAATATTAGTTTTCCACCGTGTTTTCAGATACAGTCCGCCATCGAATCCTTGTGATAATTGCGGTTCCAGCTAACCGCTATTCATGTTTTCTTGGCAGGGATTTTTCATTTTATCTCTGTCCAAAAACGACTTTCTGGAGCATGAAAGTCGCCATGTCACCTAACCGTAACTGGATCAGCCATAACCATGGCGGCAATTTCTGGCAGCGTTCGAAATCACCTGAGGCACATTAGTCCCGTGATTTCATCAGGATTCGCCGGAGCCGCCAAGGGTCCGCAGTCTAAGTGGTCTAAAGGCTTCTGAGTGCAGGCAGGCACAGAGAATGCATAACCAAGGACCAGAGTAGGTTTTTTTAAAACAGCAAGATTAAGTGACTGATAACGAGAATAAAACAATGTCGATGCACGAAAAACACAACGCCACGTCTGAGACGGCTTCTAAACTGCGTAAAATCGATGTAGCCTCTTCTTTTACGGCTGCGAAGAGTCGGCGCTCCTCCCTTTATTATCATTACATGCTGCGGAATAAGCAAAATGTAAATAACAGGGCACTTAATATGTTTTTCTTGCTCTGATTCACGAGCTGCAAAGAGCCTGCAAACGCATTGCAAATGTCGCCGAAACAACGACGCCTTTTCCCGTATTTCATCACAGGCAAGTATTTCTTTCGGATTGCTGCCCTTTGGGAGGCGTTTCAGCGGCACGCTCAAGCTGATGCTGCAAATTACATGTGACAGAAGCAATTTTGGGATATTTTCTCACACACAAGCCGAGGTAAGTGTTATGAATTAGATTAAGCGAGGGAATATTGAAAGTCTGATACTTCCTCTGCCAACTCAGCAGCTTTAATTGATAATGCAATTTTAGCTTTTCCTCTCCTTTTTCGCTTCCTTCCGGGGCGCGAGGCGTGTTGATTACTATTTATGTCCGTATTTAAAACAGCTGCGCGGGCTAAGTGCAAAACAAGGAAAGCAGCTGTACGCGGCCGCACAACAGTCCTGAAACTTTAAAAATGTAATTACACAGACACAGTATCAGGAAAGAGAACACCGCTCACTACTGTACACCAGTCATGCACCTGTTCTCCATCTGTATTCATTCGAGCGCTTCTTACCTCTCTGAGGCAGCCCATGAAATTGTTGCTAACTGGAGATCCGGGCAGGTCCGCGGTGCTGGGGCTCCCACCCACGTAGAAAAAATCATCGGAGCCCAGCATTGTATAGTCTTCCTGGGTGTAGCCAGTAGTGGTGAGGATCCCATCAACGGAGATAGTCACCTGTTGAGGGGTAACACATAGCCAAAAGCCAAGCCATTACACTCTGATATTCGATGGCGTGCTGTGTAATAAAACACACGTCCTTCCTTGGTCTGCATTGGAAATGAACTTTTTTGACCTTTTTCTTTAGGTTCCACAGGTTTTTTTTTTGTTTTGTTTTTGTACAGGATCCTTGAAGCGATCGTTTTGGACCAGACAGCGTTTGGATTTTGTTAATGGATTTTTTTGCCGTAGGATTTCACAGGACAGGTAAAGAAAATATGGCAGAGGCATATTTTCTTTATCTTTGATGGGGGTAAGAGAATGGACCCTGGGTTTGGTTCAGAAACTTCAGGTTGGGGGGAGGGGGGAGGGTTAGTACAATGTTCAAACCAAGGACAAATTGAGTTCACTTGTCTTAGGTTTCGGGATTTATCTGGTCACTGCAGACACACACATATACAGTACACAAGTACGTGAGCACGCGCACACACACACACTAACACGCGCACACTCACACACGCACGCCTACACTCGCACATACATTCCTCTCCCACGGCCATCACTCTCACGTCCTCGCCACCGCTCTCACGGACATCAACATCTATATATCCACGCACATGCAAAACAAAGGGAGGCTTTTTCACACGACACCAATGTGCAAACCAAGGTCATCACCGTTAGAAGGCAAAGTAAACACACTTAATTGGACATGTAAGGGAGTAAGTGGATTGATGGCGCCATTCAAAGCTGGAGCAGGACTCACAGGGTGCGGAAGGCACATGCACAGTCAAGACCAGAGCCCATATTCAAAGACGGTCTCAGAATAGCTGATGCTGATCTCTGATCAGGTGAAGCTCAGGGTGTCACGGTCGGGCTGGGCGAAATAAGATTTTGACTATTCCTCGATATACGATATACATCTCAAAATACATATTTTCGTGTATGACATCACTAAAAAAAAACATAATTTGCCTAAAACATTGACTTAAAGTATTTCAAGGGAAAATGTAAATTGTCTATTTGCTTGTATCACATAAGTTCAATGTATGGTGTCACATTCAGTGCAACATTGCACCAAATGCAATCCTTCATATTAAACTTATTACATGTTTAAATTAGAAAATGTACAAGTATTTAAAATACTTTGATTTATTTCGGCAAATTTTGTTTTTTAGCGTAAAGGGGACTGAGGGCCAGATGACTTCTTATGGACACTACATGTAATAAAAGTCACTTTTAGCTGGTTATGAAACTCTGTCGCCTCTATATGAGCTACGGAAATATCAGTGAGGGGATTGGCTAGGTCTTTAAACTTATCATAGTCATTCTTTATTTATTTCACGGCTGTGGGCTGAGGATGAATCGAGGGGCCCACAGACGACACAAACATGAATGGTCCTGGTGGCAGCTTTAAACTGAACTGTTACGTAAAGATTCCCTGTGAGAAGAAGACCTAGAAATGCAATGAAAGAGGACAGGAGCCGATGTGGCCTACAGTAGTTTACTGCCACAGAAAGTCCTGGTTTATGTAAATGCCCTCTATTTGAACTCTTCACAGTGGAGTTCGTTCAGACTGTCTGAAGCTACTTAGCGGGCTGCAAAGCTGGAAGACGACCAGCGGAAACACTGTGAACTCAAATATGACGATACGGTCGTCACGTATATCGTACAGTAATTTATATTTGACTATATCAAATATATTCACTATATATGTATATATGCCCAGCCCTATGTCACGGTTGCATCTTCAGTTTCACTGGAGCAGACCAATAATCCTGGATCAGAATGCTTATTCTTCGAAATGTTATGCATATGGGCCCGGGGGGGGTAAAGGGCGATCAACGTTAGCCAAGACACACAAACACCACTTTCACCAGCATGCCACAAAAAACAACACAGGGAGGGCAGAGTGAGTGAGATACAGTGACAGGTGGAAGGTGAGTGAGTGGATTAGAGTGTTAGTGGTTATTTGGGTGACAAGGGGGTGGAGGTTTCTATGAGTTTGGATGGTGAGAGGTCAATGAAAGTGTGGGCATGCCATGCGCCATAGTGAGTTGGAAACAACTGTCAGAGCTCCCGCAATGAAAGGTTGAGGGTTGCCACTTTTTTTGGTAGCTTCTCTTTTAGGGCTCGGTGTCGAGGTCACCATCTTTGGGATTGTGGTAAGCTTCTGTCAGTTCTGGACGACAGTCCTCACAAAAAATGGGGACTTTTTTGTGTGAAAAAAAAATAAAATAAAAAAGTAAGTTGCCCTAAGAAAGGCAAAAGAAGTCAATTATTATTATTTTTTTTTTACTTGTTGGAAATCTGCAGTAATGTGGAAGAAACAAAGAGAAAAAAAGTAAAAGCCAAAGTGAAAAAAAAAAACAGGATGGGGATTGTGGGGAAAAGAAGGAGGTTGTTGGCAGGTCAGGGAGGAAATTGAGAAGAAGCGAAGAAAGAATTGCCTGGTAATACAAACCCATCTCCTCATTTTTTGATAAGAGTGTCTAGGATGGAACTCAAAGAGAACGAATAAAAGAAGAGAGGGGGAGGGGACACACGGCAAACCCAAAAAAAAGACAATAAGAATGATATCTACCAGACAATGTAGTTTGTTTACCATAGCGTGTCCAATGCCTGATTGCTTTCCAGAAAAAGGGGAAGAAAGGAAATCAAAAGAATAGTGAACAAAAAAGGTTGTTAATAAGGATGGACAGAAAACAAAAACCAAAAGCAACGATGAAGAATTAGGATGTTAGTTAGTACATTAGTTGGTTAGATATTGGTTAGTAGTAAAAGAAATGACTTTAAATCATGGATGAGTTAGTGTCGCGGCGAGAACAGAAAAAAAACAAAACACTGCATGTCTTGTCGGAGATTCGCTGCATTCGTGCCATCCTAGCCAAATTTTTCTACATCAGTAGTCCTGCAAGAGAGAAGCGAAGAGAAGACCTGTAAGACGAGGGACTGTCCGGGTAAAAATTTGCGTAGGATGGCTTGAACCCCCGACAAAAGTTGTAGTGTTTTGTTTTTTTTCTCTCACCCCTAATCTAACAAAGAGTGCCCTTCAAAGAGGAAAGAAAATGATTGCGAAAGAAAGACGGACCTGTAAAAGGAAAAGAAAGAAGAAAGAAGGCAAGCAGCCCCTGGCTCTTAGCTTCTAACCCCCTAAAACTGTGTGTTATCCTGTTGGGATTCTCGGCTACAGCTATTTACTAACCTGTGGGCCGACAGCTTACTGTCGGGGAGGGTCAGGAAATCAGCACTTACTTGTTGTGCTGCTCTGAGAGCAACACTAAATGCTGTCTCACCTTGCAGACAAACTAAAGGTCGACCGGCACAAAGAACAACTCCACACTGTGCAGCTGGTGCAACCGCCACACAGCCCCGGCGCTCATTATTTCGTTACTTCTCCTCCCGCAGACGGCTCTGATTCATACTAGCTCCACCCAGCAGCAACACAAGCTCATCTTAAATCACATTAAGACGACGGTAAACAATATCTGTCAGGCAACGAGTCCTGCTCATGCACAACAGATGCCCATCTTTCATGGAAACGTATTTCTATCTTTAAAAAGCATCTCTGAGATCATCTGAGCTATAAATACTGCATTAATGGACGGCTCAAAGGCAAACGCTCTCTCCGCCAGGCTTTAAAGTGAAAGACTATATTCTACACATATTCAGTCTCTGAAAGAAAGGAGGCAGCGACGGCGTCTGACGCAAGCGTCATCTCAGGGGAGTGTGAAGCAAAGTGGAATTATCAGGTAACTTTAATTTAAGGGACAAAGGGAAGTAAAGATCGAGAAAACAACCAGCAGGAGAGGAGAAAAAACGCCTTGCTTAACGGTACCTCAACTAGGCTGTCAGTCGCACGCAGGAGAGCTGCTTGCCCTAACCGTTCAACTGAGCGGAAAAGAAATCAAACAATGAAATCAAATTAAATAGAAATTCATGTAATTGTAGAGAGATAACCAAAAAGGATAATGACAATCTGTCTCAAATAATGCTTCTGAACTGTGGCGATGAAAATGACAACCAATCAGAACAAGGTGACATTCTTAACGCCAGCTCTCTCTCTCTCAAAGCTCTTGGAAGCAGCTAATCTAAAGCCAACGAAAAAAGAAAAAAGAAATCCACCTGTCTCCAAACTCCGTCCATCACTGCTACCCCCGATTACCTGTCTCAGGTTGCGTGTCACTTTGATGTCGTGCCAGGCGTTGTCATTGAATTTTCCATTGACCGGCTCCACGATGGCCTCAAAGGCCCCGGAGCCCAGATTGATGACGAGGGAGACGGCCCCATCTTTTAGCGCCAGGTTGACATAATCGGCGGACTTCCCCGTGTGGAGGAGGAGGCCGTTGCGCTGCCAGGTCTTGAAGGACAGCGTGATCTCGTCGCTGCTGCTCTGGATGGGGTTCTGCGACAGGTCGTAGCAGAAGTACTCCGAGCCGCGGAAGGTCGCCACGTTCTCCTCCCTCGCTGAAACGACAAGAGGGGAAGAGACGAGATGTTACTTTTAGGCAGACAAGTGATTCAAGTTTCAAGGCGGTCCAAAGTCACTTTTTTCCCTCTCGAAATACTGCAGTCCAGTCTGTAGACAAGGTATGTGTACCTGTCTCATAATTAGATTACTGGTCAATTTATCTAACCTGATATATATTCAGTGAAATAACAAATGCATTTATAATAATTTCTTTGAAAAAAACATACTATGCTCATTTTCAGGTTCATAACTTTATTTTGGGTCACTTCTAGATTAGGTTTACATGCTTTACTGCTCAGTTTTATCACACAGCGGCACTGTTTTCCCCTCTGTTTGAGCTCCTGTCTCTTTAAGGCCCCTCCTCCTGAACACCTGGCCTGCTCTGATTGGTCAGCTCACACACACACACACACACCTGACCCAGCACCGCTAAAACAAAAGAGTCGCTGGTCTAAATGAATTTTTACCTAAAAAAAAAAAATCCAGCAGCCAGGTATAGATTATGCAAATGTGCCACACGGTGACGTGGTGTGATGTCACAAAGTCACAGAATTAAAGGCGGGACTACTGATGAGGCAGTTAAGGCACTTCAGGAGCAGCGTTTTCTGTGGGAGAGAGGAGCTCCCGTTGGCTTTTATAGCTTTCAAGACCTTTAAAATGCGTAAGAATTTGTCGAAAACACCGAAGCTGAGAAAGAAAATGAGGCATAATATGTCTCCTTTAATTTCTTTTCAATAAAAAAAATATTCCCTCCACATCATTTTCAAACAGGCCGACTAAAAAACGAAACAGAAAACAGAAAATGAGTCGCTCGAGTCATCACGTCTCGAATTTCTAACAAGTCGGGCTCTCAAGTAATTTATTTTCCGTCAAGTCGAGTTAAGTCAACAACGCAGCGCCTCGAGTCCACATCTCTGCTTTTAGGAATCTGTAAAAGAAAACATTCTGAGCGCCGCCATCGCCGCCATCCACCGCTTGTTGTTATTGATGGGTTTCATGCGCCATGACGACCACAACCAAACAGCCATTATCACATTCATCCCCGCATTTACTGTCGGATGTTTAATACATGAAACAAGCCAGGCATTCGCGTTGGTCCCCGCATCAATCACGAGGCAGCCTCAGTAAATATGAGAACCGCTGTATGCCGCGGAGAAGGTTACATCAAGCAAACACGCACACACACACAATGCACTGCTCGCCATAATTACAGCTATGATAATCCCATCATTCAGTTCAGATCATAAAATCCTATCTGTATGACCGTGGGTTTAGGTTTCACATACAGCCTCCAGACAGACAGACTACTTATGATGGAACACTATTCCCCGCTAATGGTGCGCATAAATCAAACTTAGCCTGATTTTACAGTTTTATATCATCCCGCTGTTGCAAAGTGACTTCCTGGGCCCATTTTTTAGATCGACGCGGACAGTAAGGTGAGACAGCTCCCAGCAGAAACAGATGGGTGGGGTTGGTGGGG
>OMLP01030713.1:0-14109 GCA_900302685.1 Spondyliosoma cantharus
AAAAAAAATGTATTTGGAAAGTTGCACATTGTTGATATTGAATGTGTGAGCTGACTGTTATGTGACAGAGTTCATTTGTTTTCTAGAAATATACTATAATTTCACTTTACTTCAAAGAGAGAAAACCTCCAAATTACCAAGTTGGACCATTAGTTTTAGGAGATGTCTCTATTTATTTTTGAATGAATCCATCTAGCAGTTATTATTATTATTATTATTATTATTATTATTATTATTATTATTACAGTCTGAGGAAAGTGATAGACAGCCCAAAAAACCACAGCCCAGTTGCCTAGATACAATTTTGGCAGTTAACCTCTCTGCAGACCACAAATACTCGTGCTCATGTATCTGTATTGCAGGTGTCATTCGTAGCCTTTCGCATCGACATTTCTACAGTACATATAATGTCACCTTTACATTGCATGTTTATTGCCAGGCTTTCATACCTGGTGGTGGAGATATTGGTGGTAGAGTTCCAGGTGAATAAGGCTGCCAAGCCAATGATCTCAGTTCAAGACTGCGTTTCAACATGTGCACCGTACAATGTGTGAAACCACTGGATATTTTTTGAGGCGACCACGAGACAATATCCTGCAGTGTTGTCGCAATAAAAATTAAAAATAAAAATTTCCTGAACCTAACTAAGCGGTTTATGTGCTCAAGCACAGCATTGCAAGAAAACTACAAAAACTTGCAGTTGGGTTGCTGATCAACAGACATTGAGATCCCTGGAGCTGCATGATAGCACTGCTACTAAAAACTTGTTTTAGGTTACTCCTGCAATATCTAAAGGAAATTAGGTTTCCTTAGAATTTTGACCACCAAGGAGCCGTTACCAGGGTGGTGTTAAACATTCCTGCAAAGGAGGCTGTTTTGGATAATGAATCAGCAAAATTCTGTGTGAAACCTGCGAATGTCTGCAGTTAGCAGGAGGCGACACCAGAGGCCATAATTCCTGTTTTTTTTTTTTTTCCAGCCATCTTTGCTGTCTTCCACTTGAGTTCGACTGTCAACTGGTGTCATCCACACAAACACAACTACAGCAAACACAGCGGGGTTCAAGTAAACAGCACAGAAACCTGCTGGTTAAGATGCAGCACGTGTGGCACTGCTTAGATAACGCGATTTCAGAGTGAATTTCTGCCATTAGGAGCACGGTGGCTCTGTATGGGTTTTTGTCATTGGGGTTTACCTTAAAGGCCCGGCAGCGTTATGCAAACAAGGTTAGGATGAGATCTGCCTCCGACACCCCTTCTGACAGCAAAGTCATTACTACGAGATTATGAATCAAACATTTAGTCCACAGTCAGGTTTATGAGATGGATTGGTGAGGGCTCCCGGGCTCTTTTGCATTTAAATAACCTCTCGTGGCCCACTCAAACACTCCGCTTTATTAACGCTCGTCCAGACTAATGATGTAGAACGCCCTATTAATTGCTGAAAATGCCAGCTCCTGATCCCCGTGTCGCTCTCCCTTCCAACCTTCGCCTTTCGCGAGTGAGAGATATATCTGTTGACATTGTGATCAAAGCCGAGCGCCCAAATCACGACTTTGGTGTGAGTCAGCGCGGAAGGTTCAGCTCTAAAGGATCAAGGGTCTTTATGGGGAGAGGAAGCAGCTGAATCTAAAGAGGTGAACGCACCACAACCTGAGTTTCCTCTCTCTTGTTCTGCTCAGTGTTTGGTTTTGAATGAAATATTCAAACACAATGTGAGATCCTATAAAAATGTATTGATCCCTGTGGGGGAATTAGGCTGCTACGGTGGCCGGAGTGACGGTATATTCAGCACAAAGACAGACTACTGGAACATAAACACGTATATACACAATAAATGAAATGTTAAGTAATAAAACAACACCAGCAGTTTGGTTATAAACATAATCATTTTATATTTCCACCCAGCAGTCATTTATTCTCTCTCTCTCTCTCTGCATATGTCTTATAGAAGCAGAAACTATTTATGGAGCTGCAGAGAGGTCAAAATTAAATACATTAAACAAGAACTAAATACAGGCATGGATACATTTTGAAAATATAATGAAATTATGTTTAAATAAATACATTGAATTCATTATAAGAATTATTTTTATTAAAATATTTATTTTAAAAAAATGTAATGTCAGCATTTGTACAGTATTTTTTCATGACGTAAAATGTATTTTAAATGCTGTTTTCACATATATTTTTGTACATTTTCCCCAATGACATTTTTATTTGGTATTTTCAGTCACCTTCACCTCACATTTCAGCTAATCACTGCCTCTACTAATAGGCAAGCAACTCATAACAACTTTCGCCTGTGTGTGGTCCGGGATTATGACTCCATCAAACTGAAGGGTTAGTGATAAAGGCAGCAGCTCGCTGGTTGATTCAGAGTTAACACTGCAACTTTGATTTTAGATGTATTTTTTTCAGAGAAAGACACACAACTTTCTCTGTGGTCATGCTAGCCAGTCAGCTAGCTACTTGGAAGCTAGCTATCTGGCAGTTAGTGAGTCTTCAAGATGGCAGGCAGTATGTGAAAAGTCAAAAGGTAAAAGGGGTGGTGACATGAGGACATTAAAAGTGTCATTAAATAAATAAAAAAATTAAAAAGGTATTTTTTTTACTATTATTATATTTAGTTTTCAGACAGAACAGACTACAAACCAGCTAACAAGCATACATACCCCCATAAAAAATGGTGGTAATAATAATAATAATAATGAAATAATTACTTTAAAGAGTTAAAATGTTCTATTTTCATGTGATCATAAAAATATTTTACACAATTTTGTAATAATTTTACCTATTCACAATATCTTATTTAATCTAATGTCGTCCACTTTGGGCCTCCATACAACTGAATTTAAAACTGTCCTGAGCCAAATCAGATACTATTTGAAGCTGTGACCTGGTCAAATATTTGAAATCAATAGGGAGGGAAAGATGTTACCGAGGTGCCGTATGATCTCATGCTGCATCCTAATCAATATAACATCCTCGTTAGCCGGACAAATTATCCCTGCTCTCAGTGTACGGCTCGCTGTGTCCTCCTCCCGGGTTGCCTCTGCCTCTCTCCTCAGCCAAGCTCGTTTCTAATCACACCTAAAGGGGGAATTTTGATCGAGATTAATTGCATCCCATGAAACCCTGGCTCCCACCTGCCAGTTTGGGCCCTCGCCACCCAGCCGGCCCCTGAGAGTATCAGTTTAACCCGGGTAAAACACCGAGATGGCTGCCAGGGAGGGAGGAAGCGAGCTCTGGAATCGAGCACAGACTGGTGTGACAGTAATGCAGCATGGGGAGTAACACTGATGGATTTTGGAATTTGAGTGAATGTGTGTGTGTGTGTGTGTGTGTGTGTGTGTGTGTGTGTGTGCGCGCGTGCGCCCTTTTCCCTCGCTTCTTCATATACTACGCCTGAGTGGCTGCCGGATCCGACAGGCCGGCTTCCCAGGATTCCCTTGCGGCCGACCTCTTGAGGTTGGAGGGTCTTGTTGCCATGTGAACCGCACAGAGCAGGATACACCACAACAGGCAACCGTCTCCCATCAGAGCAGCGAGGGCACCGTCACACCTGCTGTTCATTTACTCAAAGTCCGGACCACGAAAGTTCACTCTGGTGCATTCGCGCCTTCCCCTTTCATTCGGTTTGACACTGATCAATTAGAAGCCAAGAGGAGCTCCTAAACCACACGACACCGGTTCATTCGTTGGACACTCTCAGTCGGGCAGATGGGCTGTATTTTAATGAAATAAACCCCACATTCATTCTGAGATTTGCATATTGTGTCATTTTCAGAATGTAGGACTTTTTTGCGACTGATCAGATTTCTGATTCAGATATTGCATTGCTTTTCTTCTGGCCACTGCTGAGTGATGATTCGCTGCCAAGACACGAAGTCCTGACAGAGACGAGCTCATTAACTCCTGAAGTGGAAGGAAACTCAGTTCAGCGTTTCAAGGTTTTGTTGCGCTTTTGTGAAGCCGTATTTGAGTTTTGCGTCTTTGTGGCTGGCACTTTTTCCTTTTGAATAGCTCTCTTTTCATTCAGGCTCGTTGCTTTTTATTCATTTATCTATCCTTGTTTTTGTGTGTGTGTGTGTGTCTGTGTGTCTGTGTGTTTTATTTAGATGTATTTTTTTCTCTTCTTCTTGTTAAACCCACTCACTTTCATGCTGCGGGATCTCTCGCGAATTGAATCACAGGCCTCGGGGCTGCCATGTGACTCCAGAGTGAAGAATCTTAACCACAGTTGTGTCTCTGGGCACTGCGGATTGATTAATCTGTAACAAATTAAAAATGCAAATGCTGCTTTTCCGTTCCAAACACTTGTTTACTCTGCAGCATAGAATCAGAGCGATACATACCTCTGCAGGATTCCACGTGTCCAATTACACTTTACTGGATCCAGTCCAGTTATGTTGTTAGCGTCCGTAGTTCTGTTTGTTGTCCCTTGTTTGGCTATTATGTTTCCCAGTTGTAAGCAGTTTCCCAGGTAGCTCAGTGAGTTCCTGAGTCAGAGTTTCCACAAAAAGCACACAAGGTCACAAATTTAACCTTATGGGCACAAAGATCCATGGTGTTCATCCATCCTCATGAGTAAGGATAGAAATCGGGCTGTACAGAAATGATGGAGTATGTTTCAAAGTTCTCAACCATTTAACTTATCTGCGTCAGGTGATTTATGTCGCTGCACCTGACTGGTGGACTCGCCCCACTCTGGTTAGATATGTAGATATAAATGTGATAAGTCGACAGTACGTGGTGAAGTGCCCTCTCTTCACCACTTTAGTGCATATCACGACTTTCTGTGCACCGGTGACCCCCCACCGCATGCAGCTGGTGCCCTTTTTTTTTTCGGCCCTGCACCTCAGACATCCTGAGTCCGCCACTGCTGCGTTCTGAACATGATCACAAAAAGACACAGGCAGCAACGCTCCTGTCAGTTCAGGGACAGATGTTACACCTGTAGTCCAATTAAAGATGTAATAACTATCTTTTTTTTCTTTTGTCCAATCGCAGGAAGTAAAAGAAGCTGAAAACACAGCATTCATTTTGAAGCCAGTGCCAGTATCTCTGAGCCGGTGTACAACAGCTTTAATGTTGTTTCGGTCTCAAACATACAACCTACCAAATTGTAGAGCTCTGTCGATCAAATATTGCTATGAAACAACGTCAGGTGAAAACAAATCTGATTTCTTCCCGCTTTTAATTCATTGCATTTTGGGGCTATTGGATGTGGTTGGTTGGACGAACGGCCTCCCCCCTAATAAACTACAGCTCTATTCGCACTGAGCTAAAACTAAAAAACAAACTAAAGTAGGAAACACTGCAGAGTTCAGACAACAGCCTGGCTCTGAAGCGAGTTGCTTAAAAACACACACCAGCCAAAATAGACTAGGCTGAACCCTGACTGACGCTTTCAAACATGTTCTCCCACGGGAACGAGATAAGGGGGGCGCGGCGGGAAACTAATATGAGATATATCCTCGCTCAGATTGTTGTTCGTGTCTCAGTTACTTGTCACAGTCTTTTGCAACCTCTGACCGGCATAATCTTTTAATATCTGAAGATGTGTCTGCTGTGGGCGAAGCTGGGGGGGGGGGGTCAGTCCCCGCCGCGATTGGGAGAATGGAGGCGCGGTTCCTACCCGCAGCCTTATCGTCGGCCTCATTTCACCTGGGGAAAATGAAAACCCGAGCACGCAGCTGTACATGAAATGCCGCCAAAATCCTCCAGCAGTCCAGCCTTAAAAAAAAATAAATAAATAAATAGATATCTTAATTCTGCTATTTTCTTTCATTAAACTACAAAAGTGCTCGGGAAAGTATGAAGTCATTTGCATTTAAAGTGTCCTGGCTTCTAAAAACCCCCACTGGGCTTTTATTTTGGTCGCAGAGTAGGTAGACAATATCTCTTTCTCTCCCTCTCTCCGACTCTCCCGTCTCACGCAGAGATGAATGAAGCTGCCCATCCGGAAATCCAGACTGCCTCTCAGAGTGTGCACATGTTTCTGTCAAAGCTCTGGTGCGGGGCGGCGAGGAGATGGCCAGGTGTCTCGTAGCAGGAGGGGTTTTTTTTAGGGGCTCCTTCTGAGCTTTCGTTCACACTGCTCGTGTCTACCATGGGAGGCAACCAGCCGGCCAGTGTGTCCGGAACAATGAGAGAGACGTTCACTGACATCACAGCAAAGTGTGTCCCATTCAAGCAGTCAAGGACCTTCCTTGTTGACTGCTGTCCCCTTTTCCCCAGGATGCCCTTCTTCTGTTTGATTACAAGTCGGATTTTATTTCATTTTTTGCTGTCGTCAGTTGTCCGTCATCAACGCTGCAGCTGGGTAATGCCTTGAAACCACTAGAATTCAGTCAAATGAGCGCGAACAAGCAAACAGTTCAACCAAATGATCTCTGACTTGACTTCTGAAGCTGAGGTAGCGTGTACCGCATCAACTGTAGTCACACCTGTTTCCAACCATCTCTTTGAGGGCGACCTTAGACTGTCTTACCACCAGAGAGGGGAGTCACATCGACTTTCACATTCCTGCCTGCCGAGCGTCTGACGCACATTCTCGTGCTCAGTTTCCGCCGGGCTTGTCAAGGCCCGCGATACGGTCGTCGGAGCTGATCACAGCCGCTCCAGACAATGCTCATGTTTCCAGCGGCTGTGCCACGGCATGTTTCAGCAGCGTCCCAAAAGTGGTTGGAACATGTTCATTTATGCTAAGTAACATTAGCAGTTTGTTGTGGGATGAAAAGAAAATTGGACACATTTTGGTTATAGTAACAAGCTAGGATGGCTATGAAGCGACTGATTTGAGGACATCGGGATCTTATTATCGGTCGGGCAAAGTGAGAGTGAAAGGAAGATAACAGCTTAGGAGCATTTGAGAAGACATCGACAGTTTACATGAGTATAAAGTACAGTTTGGTCTCTACTCATTTTTTTTCTTCAATTTTTCTCTGTCAAGGTTCAGGATTTGTGCGATGGTGGTGCTGATGATCCCGGTGTGGACCAACAAAGTGATCAAGATGAAGAAACGACAGTGAACACCAGTAACAACGTACAGCGTTATGAACAGTTACACACTGGTAACTGCGGTCTCATTACACCAACAAACTACGTTTTTGTGCTCCCTGGTGGAGACCTTTAGAATTGCCATGTCACGATGACACGGCTCGGTAGTTGGTGACTGTCAGCCGTCGGCGATGGATGATGGCATCCCGCCCCTAATGAGAGCAGTGAGCCCGAACCCAAGAGTAAGTCTCAGGCCAAGAAACCAAAACAACGAGCTAAAAGAATGCAAAAACGCTCTGTTGAGCTGAGGGAAACTGCACAGTCGGGAGGTACTTCTGTGGATTTGTCACTACAGGTGACACCTTTTATATAATGTCATTTGATTTTCAGTGTAGAATATTGAAAAGTGCAGCTTTTATTTTTTCTTTACTCTTTCATGTTATTACAACTCTCTCAGTTGACCTGAGACAGAGGCGCCAGCAGCCGGAGCAGACACAGCCAGAACTATCGCCTCTGCTGCTTTTTCTTTCTTTTCTTTCTGTTTTCTTGCACACTGCTGATGCAGATGGAAAAAAATTCAAGGAGCAGAGGCTCACAGCAGGGCAGTGTGAGGATTTCAGCCGAGCCACAGTGGGAGAGGAGGAGCACTTTTCATTCTTTAGCATCAGAATGCATCAGTCGAGGGCAGTTTTACATGAGCGAACGGCGGCGAACAATGTTTGCGATGTGCTGCTGTCTGCTGTTGTATCTTCTTCAATATACAGCGCAAAGACTTAAAGTTCAGATTGAGAATGTTCTCATCCCTCCCCGACCGTCTCTTTAATACAAACGGGTCAAATCCAAATCACTGACGGTAGTCGGGACTGAACCGCAACAGATTTATTTTTACATTCCCAGCGGATGGAGCGTCCACGGCCCCGAGGTCATGTTGACTGAGATGGAAATTTGTTCACGACAAGCGCAACGAACGCCATCCCATTGAACTGGCCAGGATTTGCTATTAAGACGATACTCACACTTCTGGGAGAGAAAGCCCCCCCCCCCATCGGTTATTTAGATTTAAGCCTCCCTTGTGCTTACTCTCCACCTCGCATGGCTAACCCAGGCATCAGCAGAAAAAGCGCATTTTATTAGTTGCCAGGAAATCATTCACCTATATAATTACGAATCGACAAGAGGCAATTTGTACAGTATCTGATTGCAGGTGAAAGACGCATAGGAATCAATATCCCCTATCCATCTTTTCGTGTGGAATTAAGGTCTCCGGGGTGTTCTTTGTCTCGCCTCAGACACCCATGCGCTCCCTTCTGTTCGCTCATCACACATTTCTTTCACTCTTTATTTGGTTATTTCTTATTTTTTGTCCTGTTTTCAATTTCTTCCTCTTGTTCATCTGATTCTAAGTCTGCCCCCACTCTATATTACATTCCCTCAACGCAACCAATGAGATTTCCATCACAGACATACGTGATGCTGGAAGGGCAGCAGGCTTTTAGCGTTTGCAATTCAATACCATTTACTTCAGTTACTTTCTTCACTGTGTCACGGTCCACTTGTTAGAGTTTTACACCTCTAAGTTGTCATGGGTACGGATCTGTTGATATGGATGCTCACTGACCGTAATGACGTCTTGCATAACACCTCCAGGACCCCTCGAGAGACCACTGCATCCTCCAAAGTGATGGTCATGTGACAGACGAAGACAGCAAAGGAGTGTTGGCAGGCTCCTTTCACTGTAGCTTGCTTGCTAACAGGGCTACAAAAACCTTGTACAGTTTCATTTATTTTGCAATTATTAAATGTGTGTGGTGTCCAGTCAAACACTCACAGGAGAAAACTCTTCGACAATACTATTTTGGCAAAAAGACAGTTAACATTGTAGCCAGCTTATGCAACATAGGTCTGTGCCTAAACCTAACCAAACCCCGACCAACAGTCCAGGAGTCAAGATATGTCATCACATGTGAACTGTCTGCCAGCAAGCTTTACTTTGAAAGTCTAATCGGACATTGTATATTATGTATTATTGGAAACTTGACCGTGTAGCCTTTAGTTTGAAAGTCTATCCGGGCGTTGCACATTACTTATTATTGATAACTTGATGTGTACAAAACTGTCCCTAGAGACGTAGGTAGAGCGTCATATTTTTAAGCTGCCATATTTGATGAGTTGGAAGTGAGAATGTGCTGGTCTCGTCTTTTTCAGACACTCTATTGTAGAAACAAACAACAAATATCACAGCTTTAACAATAACAGGAAGAAAATAATAGATAACAGGAAGCTGGTGATATGATAAAACAGCCCACACACAATTAAAATGACTTTGTGCCACAATTATGTAATGAAACAAAAGTAAAGATTTGTGACATTTACGAAGTATTTCATCTGCCTGTAAGTTGAATTGTGGTGGCTGTGGAGCTTTTGATGTGAACAAAGCACAGGGTGATGTCCCTATGGAAGATAAAACATGATAAAGTGCCGTCTTGGAGCCCTTACAGTAAACAAAATGTGAAAAAGTGCCCTCTGATCATGACTTTTTGCACACCGGTGCCCGTTTTATTGTCTTCGCACCTGCCCCTCAAACATCCAGAGGCCGCCACTGGGGGTTAGGTAACATTGCTGTCACTTGCTGACAGCGCATGTCTCCCATTGTGAAGAAGGGATGTGGCATTTTGATGAAGAGCATGTCTGAAACTGTACATAGTGTCGTGGAGCGGAGTAGCATGCTGCGAGTGTGTTCAGTCCCACGGGGCAGAGGAGAATATTGCTGTTACTGAACTTGGCCACCTTGTACAGCACGCGTGATTGTGTTGAACTGTATTCGGTGCAGAGCTGTTCTTGTGAATTGTGACTCTTAAAAAAAATCTCTCTTAAAAACAATGGACACAAAAAGATTTTCCTCTGCAAAGAAAAGAAAAAGAAAATTGCACTTCGATCTTTTATCAAAGGAGGATACACCGTCGAGGCCTTTGAGTTACACTCCATTTATTATAAAAACTTTGTGTTAATGTGAGACTTTTAGAAACACTAGTTACTGCGCTCTTTAGAGGAAGAGAAGCAGGATACTTTAAATAAACAGATTACAGGAAATAAACTACTGTATGGTTTACATTACCCCGGGCGGTTTGCAGGATACACAATCAGATCTCAAAGCTTGCTTAAAATTACTTTCTTCTTTATGTGGGCGTCAGGTGATTGATACCAAGCGGAGGGGAACATTATGCAGCGCTGATATGAAAGCACTGGAGCGAAATAAGGATAAAACAAACTTTGCGCTTGTTTACCGTGATGGATCGTCTCGTTCTGTTAGAGCTGAATCACTGTGTGAACGGCACCAAATGGCTTCTTCTAAAGGGGGAAACAAGCGGTCATGCAGACGCGTGTATTAACCTGGATCACTGGAAGCAACTACTGCGTCTCAGCTGATTATTTATCGATCTGAATTCATAATCCAAAGATTACGGACACGTTTTCCTTCCAAACACAAACAAATACATGTGAACACTTCGGATGACTCACTCTTTCCTCGCATTTTCGTCTCTCTGCGCTCTCTCGCTTTTTTGCAAGTTTAATAAAGCCGAATGTTGTTTTTGCTAATTTGCTGACAGGAAGTGGGTACACAGCTGCCGCTAATCACTCAGTCAGTCATCACGGAGGAGCAGAGGAACAGAGCAGCGGAAACAGGGGCGGCTTTTGGTCTGTTTGAGAAAACTCAGAAGGATTCTGCTCCGCATCAAAGATTAAAGATGCTACGGGAGGGAAACAGCCCTCCACTTCCAACGCAACACAAAGCTCTCATTTCTTTATTTCATTTCTTTAAAGTTTGATTATGTGGGCGTCCACGCACCAATCCACCTTTCACACGCACAGCACGAGAAGAATTTGATCTTAACCCCAGTGGAGAGAATTCTTTCTTTCTCATCCGGAATCTAAAAACCGCTGTGAGAAAATAAGCGACACTAGAAAAATACACGACTGACGAACACATTATGTGCCCACTCCTGCGGTTTCACAAAATAAGCTGTGAGGTGTGAACATGGGTCACATACAGCATTAAATCTATATTTGTTATGATCCCAGTTTGTTTTGTTCTCTTGTTTCCTGTTTTACTTTGAAAAAGTGCCCTCATGTGTGGCGTCTTGCTTTTCTGTTCCTCCTGCAGGTGTTTTTCCGTTCCTTTTCCCTCACCTGTCCTTTTCCCGCTTCACTCACCTGTACCTGATCACCTCGTTAAGTGTGTGTGTCTTTGTTCTCCCTCATGTCTTTGTCAGTTCTGTCTTCCCCAACAGTGTCTCCTCCATCATGTGTCCTCCACCTGTGTCTCCCCGTTGGTATGTTTCCAATTTCTGTTCCTTGAGTTTTTATTTGCCTTTGTTTGCATTTAAAGCTCTCTTGACAATACTAAAAGCTCACCCTCAGTTTCTTAATCCCGCCTCCCGCGAGTTGTCAGCAGTCGGGTCCTCATCTTATTGGCCAATTTATAACCATATTGCAACAAACAGTAAATGGTGTTTTTCATCTGTTTGCCCACAACAGTTCAACCATTTGAGAAACTTTATGGCTGTCTTGCCGAGAGCTAAGATGAGACAGTTGATTGATGTGATACTGATAAAAAAAGAGAACAGTGTGTAAATGTGTTCAACAAAGTTTAGAATTTGCTTTTCGTTCTTCCATATTTCGGTCCGTGCACAGAGGTGCCGCTCTAGAACTCCATCTTTGTATGTATTACAGAAGTTTTTCTTCATCTGGGAGGTGGAGGTATGAATGTTTTGGGGTCGAGGCAGCAATCTGAGGTGGAATTCGCAAAACCTGTGCAAATATAACCCATATCTATGCATTAATAATACACCTGATGGATGGTGAGAAAATATGCTGTTGTGTAGGCCCGGGTGACCCAAACCTTTAAATAAATATGAAATGTGCATGATTTCTAATCTGGTAAAGAAAAATGACGCATTATAACATCACCCCGCTTGTTTAAAATAAGTCAGACCTCACATTCAGTCTATAAACAAGCACTATCAGACAGTCCACACACGTCTTTTTAGTTATTAGCTTCACGTTCCTGTTGCAAAGATATCCTTTACGTCATGTGTGCGGCTTCCCTCAACACATAGAATGATATGTTTTTTTTTTTTTTTTTTGTTACTGGAGCCGTGCTGACGATAAGAGCCGTGGCTCTACCTGTGGCCCCCCCTGTCACGGCTCAGTGCCGATACCGGCCGGGATGAAGGTGACTGAGGATGACAGGCGGCCAAATGCCTTCTCACCTGCAGCTGATTTCTGAATTCAAACGCCCCGGTTTAGACAAATGAGAACGGGACGCGGCAATTACGTCGCCGGCTGACCTTCAGCTCGAAGCGCGCGATGGCGCTCGGTGATGGAGCTGTCACACGCTTCATGCTTGGCCCCTTTCGCGTTATCACTGCCACAACGTTTCCATGTTTATAACGGAGGGAGTCCAGAGACATAATATTTGGCTTGATTCTTCGTTAAATGATCAGACTCACAGGCACCCTCCTCATCTAGCGGATGGATTTTTTATTTTTTTTTTCTCTCACAAAATGGGTACTTTATGACACTCTCTGCCTAATGACTTTTTCAGTTGGGTTCATCTATTACAGGGAGGAGGGCTCTTCATCACTTACCGTGCTTGCTGGGAAAATTACTGGGAAAATTTCCTAGACAGACAAGGGAAAATGCAGCTAATAAATTCTGCATGTAATGATTAAATTTAAATACAGAGGTCAAGAGCTCTCATTATTTGCTCTGAAATATTAAAATACTGTTAATATTTTATGTGGCCACATATGCCGGCACTGAATTAATTTCAAAAGAAAAATGTTTGTGCGGAATGAAGTGCTTTCAGGGGCCAAAGCATGTAAGTGAGAAACTTTTATCCCAGAGCAGAATTTTTAATTTGTCCGTGCAGAGCCTTGCTGCGTCCCCCCCGTTTGCTCCCATGCGGCCCGGTGTCAGTGTGATTCATTGAATCATGGGGAGAAAAACACAAGCGGTGGTGCCACATTATTCTCACCTGAATAGCCCAACATAGACTGATTTTTATATCATTCTCTACACTGGGTTTAGATCGGCGTTTATACAGAGCACTTACAAATTCTGTCACGTCGATGCATGAAAAAATGATCCAATTTAGTTGCGGAGGTGATGTGATGCCAGTGAACAAAGAAATAACATCGACAGCAAACAATGGTATGGTTGTGAATCGATAATTCTGCAATGTTCGTCAGGTCCAAAATGATTTTGTTTATGTCTGTGTGAGAATTCTGACAGCTGGTTTCAGCTTCTACCTGAGCTTTGTGAGCCAATAGTAAGACACCGTTGGAATCATGTGGTGACTGTGTATCTTCAGCGGTCAGGAGACTTGGTGGTTGCCAGTTTGTGGGGGAAAAAAACAAAACATACAAACAACATAAGAATGGCTCCAGAGTATGCGCTTACTGCCCTCATGTTAGCTAGCTGGTGTTAGCAATGTGACATAAGTAAGCGTTAAAAAAATGCCTTCCTATCTAGCATTAGCAGCGTTAGCTAATGTTTGCTAGATAGCATTAGCAACATTAGCCACGGCTAGCTAGTGCACAGACTGGAACCACTTGAGGGGGCAGATGATTCGAACCACAGCGACGCTGTGATGTGAAGGCCGTAGAGGCTAAATGTTAGCTTTAACTCTCCTCACTTTCTGTGAGTTTAGTTATTAGTTATTGTAATCCTGGTGTTTCTGTATTGGTGTTTCTGCCGATAATGTGTGCGTACAGTGAGGTCTTTTTATTCACAGTATTTTAACACCTGCTGTCAATGGTGGAGTGCACTGCATGAAAAGTGGGATTTTCGTCAGTTATCGACACTGTAGATTGTCATGAAACTTCAGCTTTACGACTGCACACGGCAATTTGCAGGCAACTCCAAAAACTGCTGGAAATTGACGTCTACCTTGCTTGGCAGCTGTCCCCCCATGACCCCCCTCCCCCTAATTCTAGGGGAGGCTTTAACATGTAAATGAAAATGCTGTGAGCTATACAAATGCAAATCAGGTGACATTTTTCTAAAAGGTATTGACTTCATTTTAAGAAAATCTCTGGTATAA
>OMLP01030713.1:17741-30340 GCA_900302685.1 Spondyliosoma cantharus
GAGCGACTCGTTGAGATGGACGTAATGAGACAGCTCCATGCAGGGAGGGAGATGGAGGCAGTGGCATGAAGGAGTGCAGCCGTAAACAAGGTGAAAAATAATCAGGTGAGGGTGGACCGCGGCTCTCTGAGGGCCCGCTGCAACCACGGGCGCAGCAGCCGGCGCAGCCACGCAACAATACATCACTTTCTCCTTTTAGAAACGACTTTTTTACCTCCTGTCAGCTCTCATTAGCCGCCCCACAGTTCAGCTGCTTTTTGTTTATTTGTTCTTATGCCCGTCTTGATTTAGCACTGACTCGCCTTATTACTCGTTCGCTCTCGGCCGATTTGATTATTCCTATAAATCATTTCTTACATCTCCGTCTGTGACCTTTGCAAGTACAAGTGTGAAATTTCAGGTTCAGCGTTTCCGATGGCAAAATATCATTTCATTTTCAGTATCAACTGTTTTTTGTTTTTCTTCTTCTACTGGAAATGCACGAGAATGTAATAAGATGGATGGATTTGACTGTAGCTTAAATTAACCATGTTTAAACATTTCTGATGATCTGAATCTCAGATTCATCTTCCTTGTTAAAAAACAAACAAACAAAATCAAATGTTTTTTATAACAATAAGTGCTAGAAAGAGTTTGGTTTAAGATTTGTTATGTGACCTGGAAAACTTCCTTGTTACAGTGAACTGATGCTTGGTGCACACTAAAGGGTTTTTTAAATGTGTGTGTGTGTGTGTGCGCGTGTGTGTGTGTGTGTGTGAAAAACCTGGATGGATTCATGGGTTTCTGTAAGCTGTACCTACTGGAGAGCTGCTAGCGCCACCTTGAGCGAGCACAAATACAACACGTCTTCATCCTAAACGACCATTATCTGACAGTTGCCGACGTCCAAGAGACATGTGACGAGGAAACTATGACATATGACAAACGACGGGTCAATGGGACTGGACCTTTTTTTTTATAATCATGAAACAGTTGCAATTTGGTCCATTAAAAGTGTTTGTCTCAGCAACTGACAGGCCGAGGTTGTTATGTTGGTCAGATTGCGGTGACATGAGATTGACTTAGTCACTATTCAGGTATGAGTGGTAGCTTCTTTCCTCCCTTCTACATCCAATTTTTGAACAAAAAGCCATAGATGCTGGGCAAAATCTTGACAAAAGCCATAATTAATCTACCTAAAACTAGCAATCCACTGGTTTCAGACACACCTTCTGCATGATGTGTTGTTGTAATGAAGACGCAAAAATCCAAAATGCTCTGAGCTGATGAGCCGAGTCGAGCTGATATTAGCACGCATTTGGGGAAAAAAAGGGCTCGTGGTCCGACCAGGCCTTGCTTCACATACAACAGTGGGGCCTCCCCAAAAGGCAATTAAAACTGACTGGTGGGCGTCCATTTAACTGATTAACACACAGCAATGTTCAAAACTTCAGAAATGTCTCCCAGAGGCGCCGTTTTCTCTGCGCTGTGGCGGACCGAGAAGGTGGGCAGCCGTGTACAAAGAGGCCGAGGAGCCTCTGATGAGCCGCAAAGTTGAACTTCAAAGTGTGTGCCTGCTTTAAATTATCATCGTTTTTATTCAATACATCTGAAAGAACAAAAA
The DNA here is from genome assembly GCA_900302685.1 of Spondyliosoma cantharus. NCBI lineage: Eukaryota > Metazoa > Chordata > Actinopteri > Spariformes > Sparidae > Spondyliosoma > Spondyliosoma cantharus. The sequence continues at coordinate 19,345 of OMLP01030713.1, forward strand.
AAGAAGAAAATCCAAGAGGGCTTTCAAGTAAAACTAATAGGAACCAAGTTTCATTGCGAAATTAAAGAGATAAAACTATCTCGTTAGACTTTTCCATTAGACGTTGTTGAATAAGACCCACAGTGCGATGGAGACGGCGACTCAAGAGTTGCATTAGGGGCGATCCACATGGAAACGCTCTTTTGCGTAAACGCACATGTTTTGCATCGTATTGGCCGATCGTCCACATGGATCCTGTAAACGCAGCGCCTGTAAACGCACTTTTTTGAAACCTTGTCTCAGGGTGGAAAAATCAGAAAACGCAGCCCTTGCGTTCTCGCGTGGACAGCGAATCTGCATACTTAGCGATGACGCCATCACCCCACCCCTCGACCTCTAGCCTTCGACCTCTTACCCCCGCGACGTCTCATAACAGCAACAACAACAACAACAATGGCGGGCTACGTGCGCGTGTTCGTGCTGCAGAAGATATTGAGCCTTTCCTGCAACTTACTCGCCTTGCAGTCGAGTGTGAGTCGCAGCAGCAGTTCGACCTCGTCATCGGTCCACACAAACGATTCCGGTTTCCTTGCACTAGCCATTTTCGTCTTCTTCTTCTTCTTGTGTTCAGTTTCTCCTTCTACTGTCTGTTTGTATACAGCGCACAAGCTTTATGCGCATGCTCCGTCTCTTCTTCTTTTCCGTTTTTTTGGTGAATTTCAAGCGCCACCTATAGGCCTGGAATATGAACTACAGCGCGTTGAGTCGTTCATAATGGATCTGTTTGGATGCAAATATTCTTGAAACAATGCCAAGGAAGACGGGGGGGAAAAAAAGATCATTTTGTTACGTGTGGACATGGTCTTAATCACTTGTCTGACCAGGTTAAAGTTATTTTAAGGTCAGGGTAGGGTTGTTTTAAACAGCGGGATGTGATAATGCCCGGACAATAGTAACAATGCCCAACAAGAGAAGAACAGACATTTACAGTTACCTGTTGATATTAATTGCGTTACTTCTCTGCATTGCTACATTTAGATGGCTTCAAATCTATTCTGGAAATCCCCTAAAAAGTAAAATATGCATAACTTTTATTTCTATTTTTCCAAGCTACTAAAAGTCTCTTTCCATTAGTGGGCCTGTATGTTGAAAGTCTGTCTTCGTGCTACTTTTTCAATTAGTTCTAGCTCCATTCCTTCAGTATCATTACGCTCATAAATCATTTGTTTATTCAAGCTGTGGCTTTTTTTTTTTGTTGTTGTTGTTGTTGCACTAACTACATTTTAGTTGTTCAGCTAACTCCGGCGCACTTGCGTTGTTTTGGAAAAATGTCAGATTTGATTTATGTTCTCTGGCCCTTTTCTAAACAAATAAACAACAAAATATAATACTTGCACTTAATTTGACAGGTAAGGCCTTTGTGTTGCTCATGTGCACTTTGATCACACTTAATCTAATATTTGTTTAAACCGCGCGAGGAGCTCGGCAGAAGTGTCCCTCGGGAACGCGCCGTTTATTGTATTAAAGCGCTACATCTCCTGACAAACTCAAAGTCATCAGATGTTTGTTTCACCGAGCAGCACTCAGGACAACACCGCTTTGAAATTTTGCATAAATTATCAACACGGTAATAAAGTGAACTCGGAGCATGCACCTGCATTCAGCTTGTTTTGAATTAATCCCCCCAACCCCCCCTGAACCTGAGACTGTTTTCACTGCTAGTTGTGCTGGATGAATGCCTCTTACGTATGACTTCCATGCAGGCAACCGGAGTTGGTGTCCTCACTGTGGTCAGACATTTTTTATTTTTGCTTTTAGACTAAGTGAATTGGTTGTTTTTAGGTATATACAAGAACACTTTTCAGTTTTCTATCAAAGCTTGGTTAGGTTTAGGCAACACAACTACTCTGTTAGGTTTAGATAACAAAACTACTCTGTTAGGTTTAGATAACACAACTACTCTGTTAGGTTTAGATAACAAAACTACTCTGTTAGGTTTAAGCAACACAACTACTCTGTCGGGTTTAGGAAAAGATTGTGATTTGGATTCAAATAATTAGTCAACATTCACTTTTGGTTGCACATGGGACACGAGCAGCCATGATCACACGAGATTTACAACTACCTCTGTTTGAGGTTCCATGTTGTGAGACGTCAGGAAACGGCAGGAACCGGCAGCACGTGAAAAAATACAAAACAGTGGCTGAGCTGAACACCCAAAAAGTCGAAATGTGCAGCGTTGACTTGAAAATATGGAAAAACAGCCCCTACACGATTTGTTACACCCAGAGCTCATTTTCTTTCCCCACACCTGACATCATCATCGGGCTGACATTGTGTCGACTGAATCGTTTGTATGCTGCATCGTCATCTGTTTTGTAAATGCATTAGCCTAAAGTTTGGCAGGCTGAGTTATTAGTTTAATCGATGCACCACAATCTAGTAACCCCCCTCCAATCCTACTAAAATCTCGTTGTTATATGACTAAGAAATAGAGTAATGTAAATTCATGACACAATGTTTTTCCATCTCGGGGTTTAAAACCACAAAGGATTGTGGGGGTCCGGGAGAAATGAAAACGGAATCTATACTTGCAAAGTTCAAAAAACAAACTCATCAATGACTCAGCTTTTCAAGCGTCGGAAAGTGTTGCATCCACCAAGTTGGATGTCACTTGTAGGTGACTCTTTTTGAGATTGATCAAGATTCCTATTTATTTTTACATTTTACCGCATTTTCTGCAGTGTTACAAGATCTACGGTAAGCGCCTGGTCTCAGTTTCCTTCCTGTAAGGGGAAATTGAGTAATGTGGTCGGCTTTGATCTTTACCGCGCCGCTGTGCAACACTCCAGTGTAAATAATAAAGGTAGGTCCAACCAATCGCAACCGCATTGGCTCGTCCCGCTGCTACACTGCTGTTTCTCTCCCGACTCGTGCTATAATCAAGGTTGCAGAGGCGGAATCGATCCGGTCATCCAGTTCTGCTGCTAAACCATTTATTAAAACATCAAATACTTCGCCCCGGTGGATGTGTGCCCAGTGATTACCTTTGCAAATCAATTAAGCCACTGAGTAATTGATTGGCCACGAGTCCGCGGTTCCAGGATCTTGTGTTTTTGGAGCGAGTGAAGGTCAACGCGTTTGCACCGGCCTTTCTTGGGATTCCTCTCATTCTGTTGAACAAAGTACAGTTAACATGAAGGCTGAATCAATGGAGAAGGGATTGGATTTATGTTTTGGAAGTCTCTGTGGGCAAAGGAATAGATTTTGAGGTTGTAATCAGTAATCATACATTAACAGAACATGTGTGCACAGCAAGATTATATCTGTTAGATTTCTGATTGTATGGAGCATGTTTTTCACAACAAAGTTAAATATTTACACAGAGATTAAGGCATGATATGATTGGGAAAAAAAAAATCCTATAAAATAATCTAATACCCATAATTTTAGTTGAAGAAAACTGTTTTAAATTGATCTCGTGCAGTTCTGAAAGTTTCCTTCAATATGAGACAGAAATCTGATGTCTCTGTCTGTGAAAATAAGTTTGACTCATGCACAGGATAGAATTCAGCATGATGAGCTATAGTAATACGTGTGCCAAGCTTTATTTTCCAAATACTGATGGGAGTTTGTGGTCGCTGGCCTCTCTCAAAGCTCGGGAACAAATTAAGGCAGACGGTCAATGAGCCTCCTTCATCCACTATTGGAGAATAAAAGCACCAGAGGTCCCAGACATCCTGTTTTTACAATTGCTGAATTCCCCGCAGCATGAAGATGTGAACGTCAATGCAATTAAAGCCGCTTCATCCTCACAACGCCATGAGTTTCATTAAAAAAACAGGTAGCAGTCGGTAGCTCGGGTTGAACTGGGCCCCGCATTAGTGGCCGTGTCCTCCGAGGCCTTTGCCATTATACTAGAAGAGGCGAGTTTTCCAAGAAGGTAATTATTCATTAAATTAGTGTGGAAATGAGGTTCTGGTGGTTGTGTACTGATGAATTACAGTGGCCAGTAATTTGCACGGTAATTAAAGATTTGAGCTCCTCGCCGCGCCGTAAGCATAAATCACATTTGCAAAGATGTCGGCCAGAATCTGTGAAGCACTCCACCTCGTTACAGCCGAACTCTGTGAGCTGTAACGGGGTCTGAATTCAGCCTGCATCACAAAGACTTTTCTACACGCCGGCGAGATTTTCTTTTTTACAACTGGAGTTTTCTACATGCAGGGCAATTCAAGTGGAAAGTTGACGCCGAATGGAAACTAGAATGGCACTCAGCTGAGCGCATACCTCTGCCAAAGCCCATCAGTCCCCTTTAATTCATCAAGCCACATACTATATAATAATAATAATAATAATAATAGATTTAATTTATATAGCGCCTTTCAGGGTACCCAAGGACACTGAACAAAGTGGAACAAACATATGTAAACAAACAAAAGAAAGAATAAATGGAGCGCCTGTCAGTCAGCACGGAGGGCCGCCAACACCGCAGGGAGTTGCACCTTCCGTCTAGAAGCAAACTTGCATCTGGAGGCCCCGTGCACACAGCGGGGGCGATGCAGGAGACCCAAACATCTAATCCCAGCGATGGAGCCCGGGGTGAAGTGACAGCAGAAGTCCAGGAGCTCCAGCGCTGAACGCCTGAAGACCTCGCCAGCAACGGCGGAGCAGCGACCATCCAACATCGCCACGAGCCGGGGGAGACCACAGCAGCAGAGGTGAGCGACAAAGGAGCCAGGCGGTGAATAACCCTGAGGTTGTGGTGGAGGGAGGACCAACGGAGCAATGATGGACAGCCCACAGAGTATTGAGTACGTCTGCTTATAAGTTAGCGTTGCTATGCTAACAGCTGATCAGCGGAGAAAGGCGAGTCCATGGAGCCAATTCTGCAGGTGTGCAGCCTTCAAAGGTAGTAGCACAACCTCTGAGCTTGCAAAGACAACTTGGCTTTCTTCTTCAACAGAAAAAAAGCAGTTTTGTCACGGATCGAGAAGTGGCGATATTAACGCCAGTGTCCTCTCGCATCCAGGTTGCCATGGAGACATGAACCCATTTACTTACCAACATGTGCTAGATCCAGATTTTAATTTGCATCCACATCTAGTTGTACTCACTCATAGATACCAACTACCTAAACACGCCTGATTATCATTAGAATGCTTGAGAAATAACGAAAAAGCCGAATAATGCTCGCATTGTGAAAGAAAGTGAGAAAACATTTCTGGGTTTGTCCCTTTATCTGGATCCACACCAAAAGTTAATGGGGTTCATTCTGGGCCCAGACCCATCCTCCAACCAAGCTTTGTGGAAATTCATTCAGTAGTTTTTGTGTAATCCTGCTCACAAACCAACCAACACGTGCAAAAATAACTAACTTCCTTGGCAGAGGTAAGACAGAATAGAGACACTGAATATGTGTGTTCATGCACTAATAGTTGACTGATCACTGAGATAGTCAGGTCGATACAGGATAACGACGAGAAAAGGCGAGTCAAGACATTCGACACACATTCACAACAGAATAATTAAAATACTTCCATTTTAGCACTTGTTTCGAATGTAATACAATTTTTCATTACTAATGATAATATAAGCTTAACAAATTGAGGTTAAATCTTTGAAAAATATGCACAAATCTCAGAATGTCTCACTAATTCTGAGTGTATCCCCCTTTCACCTTCATGACAGCATGCACTGGACCTGGCATGGACTTGTGTAAAACCTGATGGCCCAGAATTTTTGACCCAACTGTAAGCTGTGTCTGTTCCGTTATAATACTTTTTTCTGTATTTAATTACCAGAACAAATGTTGGCAATGCACGTTTCTGCAAACCCACGGATATGTCAGAAGGTTCGACTTTCTGTTTGATTTTAAGACAACGCTGTGCTAATATACTGGTTAGGTTTAGGCACAAAAACTACATGGTTGGGTTCAGGAAAATATCATGTTTTGATTTAAAATACCCGCTTTGGTCACCACAAACAGCTGGAAATTGTCTTGATGTCTTTTAAAAAACATCCAGTGGTTTGACACTTGCAAATGTTGAAACACAGTCCTGAGCTGCAGTCACTGGCTTGGCAACCTTCTTGTAGCTCCACCAGAGATGTGAAGGTTGAGTCATGAACATAATATTACACAAATTGTGCTTCACTATGGTGCACAAGTGTCTTTAGCTTCCTTAGTCAGTTACACTGCCATAATTAGTGAAATTAATGAACTAATTAATGAATGACTAATTAATTTACTTCCACATCAGGACAGGTAGTTATGACAAGTTGGCGTGCCGAGGTCTGCTCTTTTTAATGCCCTCTACTTTTCCTTCTCTCCTTTTTCCATTTCCTGCACTGTCCAATTTTTCTCCTCGCTGCTCGGCCACATGCACACACTGAACCGAGCGCTGTTTTTTTTCTTTTCCCCCTTTGATTCTCCCTGTTCATTTTGCATTCTGGCCTGACACACTGGGCCAATCAGCCAGCCAGGCCACAGGGAACTCTCCTGCTGTTCCTGACCATCCGGGCCTGAGGACTAAAAGTCTTAAATTGGTGCTTCCTGGGCAGTCAGAGCTGATATCTGAGCTAAATTTATTTAACATTGGCATTTAGGTCCAAAGTTAAAAAAAAAAAACACACCTCGTCTCATTTGATTCATCGACTCACAAACCGAAATAAAAAAACTGTCTAATCGTGGTTGTGCCTCTGTGAAAGTAACTTTTCTGGGTGGCCGGGCACAGTTGCTTCCCAGAGGTCTCATTGCCTCTCTTAGGTTGCCAGGCAACGGAGACTCCAACCACGCAAGTCTGTGCACTTAAATATACAGCACGCAGTTCATTTTCACATGCAGCCCGAAAACTCTCAGTGTTCCCTTTGAACAACTACCTGTGCACCGATGTCGAGGGATAACTCTCCACGCTCGAGCCTCCTTCTGAACTAGTAGTCATGTTGTTTTTCCTGTATGCAGCCCATCACGGCTCTAGTTCTCACAGTGATTCTCACCACCTCTGGGGAGCGACACTTAAAAAGCGTATGCCAGAAAAAGATTGCAAAAAAAGCTGGCCTCGTTTAGATATTGCAGTCCAATTAAAGTAATGCATTCAAAGAGTACCAATGGTAGTATCTAAGCATCCTCATCAATTCAAACGTGTCAATCAGTTGTCAGTTAAAGTTACATTTCTGCTCATTCTTTCCAATTTTTCTACAATGAATGCCTTGGCTCACTTTCCCAAACTGAGTGTTATCACCAGACAAAGCAATCTGGGTGATTAATTTACAAGCTAACAACATGGCTCTGTGCTGCGTGAGTGGCGAGTGCTAGACCGACGATTACATCATCTCACTAACAAATGGTTCATTTTATTCACTTGGAAAATCACATCACTTTGAACTGTGCAGTCTTCAAACACTGTAAACAGATCATCCCCTTAAGCAGATTACAGCTACCGATCAGTATGTACAGTATCTGAATGTGAATGCACTGAGTGTTGGACCGAAGAAACACGCAGCGAGACAAACTGATAATTCAGATCATCTGTCTTTTTGTCTAAAGACACTGGATTGGGCTCTGATGGTCTCCGTCTCTAAAGGACTTGGACAGAGCTTCTAACTCACTCGCTTCAGCCGGCAAATTTTAGCTGTGGTTCGATCAATAGACTGTACATCCACAGTTTTTGTACGCCCTCCTCCCCGAAGAGGCAAGGAGTCAACAAGATTCAGATCAGTGTTTTCAGAAACATATTTCACTTTACTATTTAGCTGTGGCCAGTCTGCCATTTTTTTTTTCAGAACAGACGAGTCAAAACCAAGCACGTCTCGACACGCTGCACGTCACCAAAAGCCTCGCCCCTCTGCAGCCATCTTGGTAACGTCCCAGGCCAGTTATTTGGGGTTAACAAGACCATGCCCCTATCTGAATGAACTTTCAGTGGTCACTGGGTCACAAAAACTTCACGTATAGACTCGCCAGTCAAGTTTGGTGACTTCGCCCCAAAATGAAGTTAAAGTCGCCTCGTTTCCCAACAGGTTATACTTCTACTGTGCATGTACTCAGCTTCGCAACACCCACTTCCTGTACAGCTCAATGCAGAGTGACATCATCAGGTCATCCAACTAAAACGATGAAAGCTTCCTTGATGATGCTGTGCATTAGTGTGATTTCCTGCTTGTCCACGCTTATTAAAAGTCCGTCTGCAGCCGCACCACATCGGTTGAATGTTATGAATCTCAACAGTGCGCTTGTGTCAGTGCAACAACGCGATTGGCTGATGTGTTTCCCGGTTTAGCTGTCTTCAAGCACACGACTGGCTTCCTGGGGGAAGGGGGCGGGACATGTGTTGTACAAACGCCATCTCTCACGTTCTAGACTTTTCCATTCAAAGTGCTTTAAGTGGTTTGTTTCTCTGTAATGTCTCTGATGTCACCCACCGGCATGCAACCCCACGAGCGGTTAGTGGCCCGGTGCATTCTGGTTGTTGTAGGTTTCCTACTGTTTGAGGAAAAGGGAATGTTTTCTGTGTTTTCTCTCGTCACGTAGCACCAGTTCTAAAGATACAGTCTCTCTGCTGCATAGACAGCTCAGTTCTATGAATAGATCGTTTCCATCGGTGAAATACCCCTTTAACGAACAGACATCCTGTGAGATTAGCGTTGACTTTCTTCTTTCTTTCCTCCTCACAAAGTTAATTTCCACACTTTCTGTCAAGCAACATTTTCAATGCCCGTCATTGTTTAATTAAGAGGAGGTGTGCAACACGAGAGCACGCACACGCGGGCTGGATGAAGGAACTCCTCCGCTGGGACTCGGTTTGAGAGACTCGCGTGGGCGGAAGAGAGGAGATACGCTTGCCAGAGAAACGTACAGTACTCCACCAACACACTGAGCGCCCCGAGGGAGTTAAGGCAAAGAACTCCTCCTGGATTTTTCTCTTCAGTCTCTTGCTCCCTCGCTTTCTTGCTCTCCCCCCCCTGTCTCTCTCCTTCTCATTTGGTTGTGGTAATTCATCACGGAATATCAAAACCATTCAAAGCTCCGGCACAGAAACGAAGGCTCCGGAGTCTGTGTATAATTGCTTTCCGCGAGGTGCCACCATCCCTATTGAACCTTCTTGACTCCCTGTCCCTAGCAGTGGCAGTGTGCATGATAAAGAGACAAGGAAAATCCCCCCGAGACACGGAGATCATGACGACTGCGAGAGGACGGAAAAGCCGCCGTCGCCCCCTCCGCCTCCAGAACATTCATGAAATTACAAGCGCTTGATTCGCTGTCGTCCTTTTCATCCGTTTTGGGAACATGCATTCACGTGGCATCCTTTTGAACGCACACCAGAAGAGGTTATAGAGGCAGAGGGCTCGGGGAAAAAAAAGGCCTTTTCTCACTGACTCTCATTGTATTTCACTATTTTCAATAGTGATTATACATAATGATACTAATAACAGAAGCAAGAGAGGACATCTGGATCATAGAGACTAAATAAAAGACAGCGTCACACCTCTAGCAGTCACAGGAATTATAGGTCTTGTCTTCACAAAGGAGGAAGTAGCCAGACGTTATTAAAGAGGTGGAGTTCAATATACGAGGCCACTTTTCATCAAAGTTTTTACCATTGTAACCATGACAACAAAGGTCCCCTAGCCTTAGTGAAGTAGTGATTCAAACCAAACCATGACGTTTCCCCGAACCTAACCAACCTCTACTTGTGTCTGCCTATTTATGTATTTGCATTTCCACAGAGACTAGAAGCACTTCACTCCACTGATGCATTCTGTGCCGAACTGCAACTATTAGCTAGCAGTGCCCTAGCAAGCCATGTACTTAAAGAACCAATGACAGCGTTTGTTTCTGGGTAGCAAGCCCCTGCGTCATATAGCTTCCATAGAATTTAATCTACATTTTTTTTTTTTTTTTTTTATGATGCCAATTCAAAATGTTTGATGGTGTTTATCTTGATAATAACAACAGTTCTAACCAACATTCTAGTTTAGCTGTTGGTCCACAGACTAAAGAACGTTTTCCCCCAAACCAGCAGTTTATCCGACTGCCGATGTGATGTGTCGCTATTGGGACTTACGGAAGACGCAGTAGAAACATCAGATAGGTCGGACCACTGTGTTTAACTATTTATCTTTAAACGTTGCAGTTACGGCTGAAAATGACCACAGAAATAAAAAATGTGTTCGCATGACTCCACAATGCAAATCAACCGCCAGTCTACAGTTATTGTGATTTGGTTTATAAGCCAGAGTTTAAGTAGAGTTAGAATCGGCCTCGCACTTCATTTAGGGCAAGTATTTGATTGTTTATTATGTTGCTTGTAACGAGTCATAGCCCAATGCATGGATTCAGCAGGAATATGTCCTACCCGGAAATAAGTTGGCATATTAGCACCTGTGGTTCCCTTGTCTTGACATCAATGGATTTGCACCTTTTCATGTCTCTAAAATGGCGGTTGCTAACAAGCGGCTAAATGAGACTACAGATTAAACGTCATCATGCCAAACACAGCGACTCATCTAATCACTACTCCATCTTTACAGGCTGACTTTAGCTTCAAACTATCCTCTAACTTAACACTGGACAAGACGTGTCGGTGTCATAAACGGCATTTTTTTAATGGACTTCGCGGAGGCAACCGTCCGACGCAGCGTCGGCAGTTCTAAGGCCTCCACGTCATCCATTAACTCCTGATTATGGACACCTCGTCGGGCATTATCCCTTACAGATTGGCAAGAAGTAGAATAAACGGGATAATCACCTCAAGGCAGGGCAATAAACAGTTTGATATGCCCGGCTCGTGGACTGTAGGACGAACCGGACCCCGACGCGAAGCTTAACCCGTCCACGAGCCGGGCATATCAAACTGTTTATTGCCCTGCCTTGAGGTGATTATCCCTTACAAAATCTACTCCTCTGTTAACAAAAACAACATAAAAACAACCATCCAGCATTTGATATGATTGAACAGTGATTGAATTATGTAATGTCTGGTTATTCCACTGAGGTGAACCTGGCCAAGATGGCGGC
>OMLP01030724.1:1293-23350 GCA_900302685.1 Spondyliosoma cantharus
AAGGTGGCTACCTTATTCATGGCGGCCACTACTGATGACAACATAACTAAATGGCAGCAAGAAGCAAGCGCTCCCTGCACTGACACAGAAGTTACTAATACTGAGGACTGGTGCTGCTGCTCCATGTAAGACGACAACCTTACAGGAGGATGCTTCGAACTTGAGATGATAACCAAAGTACCATGTTCACTCTCCATGATGATGATGATGATGATGATGATGATGATGATGATGTTAAAATGGAAAATCACTTGTGTGTGTTTGACATCACGAAGCTAGTTGTTGATGTGCGTTAAACAGGAAACTTCACAGATTGTATCAATAAGTTACGTAGTTAAGAGACAAGACTAAATGTTTTTAACTGCATTCTGTAGTATACAAAAAATATGTTTACTACACTTCCCAGAATGCCTCCAGGCTCACAGCTGTAGTAAACCGATACCTGCCGGTCGTTTAGCAGGAGCCTGTTACTTTAAACACTCTGTAACATTTAGCCGCTTTTACCACAGCGAAAACAAACTCATTACACCGAAGCCAATTGTCCAACAGCAGGTTTTGTAGACGGCAGGTCGGGACCTAAAATGAGCCCGGGGCCGGATTCTGGCCTGTGCAGAGTAACAGAATATCTTGACGACCTTCCAACGCAAAGCCAGGAGATGGTTTTTCAGGTGACGACTGAGATTTTGGGCCAGTCAGACTAGTGAAAAGAAAACAGTCACATAAAGTCTGTCACTATAGTTCACATTTGTGTTCTGGACATTTATCCACATATTTAATTAGCTAACCCAGTTTGCATTTCAATTTGTCATATTTATTATTTAAAATGTTTGTGATATTCACATGTGTTGTCTAAATATGTACTGAATTAACAGTGCTTTATCTTAAGGGGCAGTTTTAAATGTTTGTTTTCCCCCAAATCTCCTCTTCAGTGGCAGTTACATACACCAAACTTTCCAGTTTTCTTCCTATCTATACTGTGAAGGTTTTGTTAATATATTATTCATATCTCATTCCTAAATACATGCCAGAAATAGATCATTTGATGGCTGTTGACAGTATTTTTCTGGCTAGGACGTAACCACGCATTCTTTTGTGGGCTATATACAATAGAAAATATGTAAAATATGCTGTCCTTTACTAAACCCTGTCAGTGGATTTGTCTCTTGTTTCATAGTTATTTTCAATGTACTTCTGTGTATTAATGAAACATGAATGTGAGACTTAACTTGATTGTCTGAATTAATATGTTGTAGCTGTTCATGATCGCTAAAGACGCTCAAAACCACATCTGCTGATGTGCCTAACCCTGAACCTCAAGACTTTCAGCGCTGTGATGGTAATCCAACAGGTTTTTTTGTCTTTTTTTATTCAGTCAGTCAGCGAAGGTGAACAAATGGAGGAAGTAAACTTCCCTAAAAAGTTTCAGGGAACTGTTACTAACAGGAGATATCCAAAATCCTGTCTGTGAAAGCATTTGAATCTAACATGTTACAAAATATCAATATCAGTGTTCTGGAAATGTGTGCAAATCATTGCACTTTTAACGCCTCATTTGCATGACTTAACAAACCATTTCAAACTTGTAGCACAAAAGAAAATGATTTTAATGTAAGAAATCGATGAGGAAAGTGTCATTGTGACATCTATCAGTGAAACATGTTACCCTATTCTTCTCTTAAGACTCCCCAGAGGTGTAAACACTTTTACTCGTTTTTACAACCAAACGCTCACACAAATACATACACAACTGTGCACACGCTCTCCGCTCCGCCATGACACATATGAGTTTCTCTGTTCAAACTTGTTCACTCTCAGTATTTACCTGTTAACCCTCGTTGTGTCGTTGGCTCTCAGGTGAGAAACCAGCTAAATGTCACTGTACGTTCCCTCCACGCTACGTTGTGAAGGTGGGTGGGGGACCTGTTTCCAAGGCGACCGGGGTCTCATTTTTCGCCAGCGGCCCATTCCCAACCTGTTACCAAATGAGCCGGAGCAGCACCGCCGAGGCTTCAAAGAGCAGCAGCCTCAGAGCCGCCACGGGGGCCGCTAATGTCAGGAAACCCAATACTGCAGCTCGGGCTGGAAGATTTCAGCCGAAGATGGAGCGACAGATGAGTTGTTAAGTGTTTGATTTAGCTAAAGGAAAATAAATGATCTTCTTTTAGCATGTTTCATTCTCTATCTTCTGTCGAATCCCTTTAGTTTCATCAGTGTCAACTTCACCTGACGGGAGCGCGCCTAATTCACATTTCACTTTCTGGGACTTTTCAAAAGTTTGCGTAAAATTCACTCGATAGTTGCACGGAAACATTCAGTAACAAGTCTCTTCCTCACTCCCTCTTCATCTCACCTGCATTTCTTGCTGTCCTTCCTGCTCTCTCTCATTTCCCTTGGTGCCTGGAGGTTGCACAGCTTCAAAGTTTATTTCCCTCCATGTTAACTTCTGCATGGATGAGTGAAATGGAGAGAGGAGAGGAGGGGAAAGAGAGAAGAGAAGAGAAGAGAAGAGAAGAGAAGAGAAGAGAAGAGAAGAGGAGAAGAGAAGAGAAGGATACAGTAGAGCAGAGCAGCTGAACAAAAAGAAAGGTACATGTAGGTGAGGAACACATCAAGACAAATTCTGGGATTACAAATAAATGTACAACCATGAGTCGGATGATGATAATAATATTTAAAATCAACGTAAGTAGATTCAGGGATCATGAACATAGTGTTTCAGGTGTTCAACCAAAAGAGGCTTGAGCCCCCTGAATATGCACTGCAAAAATGTGATTCTAAATAGAAGAAATAAAGGCTTGATTTGAGAAGACACAGACTAAAGACGAGTCAAATTATCTGTCAGTGCACCTGACAAGCTATCTTAAAATAAACTGGCTCCGGTTTAGAGATAGGTAGAAGAAGAGAGGTAGAAAATGCTGGTTTTAAGGACACAGTGACTTAAAACAAGTGAGATACGCTAAATATTAGCAAATAATTCTTAGTTCAGGTGTTTTTGATTTCTTAATCTGACAGGTTATTTAATTCAAGTGTTGCTGCAGGCATTTGAACCCACAGTCTTTGGGTTGGGAGTCGCGTCAACAGTATCTAGAGAAGATAGCGGGCTGATTGTTGTTCATGAATCAGAGGCGTGAACGTCATCACGTCAGTGTGAATGTCAGCGTCGATAGGCTTTTGCAACATAGCGTCAAGCTAAAATTTTGCTTGAGTTCAATATTTACAACTCATGTGAATGCTCGTTTGACGCAAATTTTCGCATCGACGCTTTGATCGCGTCGCGCCCCTCATGTCATTCTGGAGCAATCTTATCATCTTTTGGCCGTGCAGGAATGCTCTTGGGACAAATTTGAGTGCGAGAACATCAGAGGCAGAGCCATCTTCATTCCTATTAAAGCTGCTGAGTGAAGCCAAAAGAGTTTGACTTACATAATCTTCTGCATTTTTTGTTTCTTAAAAAATCCTGACAGTTCTCGAACACTGTTGTACATTTAACTTGTTTATCAGAGTTGAAAATACTGTCAGCATTGAAATGCTTGTTGTCAAACCTGAGGAAAATAAATTAAAGTGGCACTGTGTCAGAAATTCATACTCTGAATTTGAATATATACAAAAATAATGAGGTAATAATACAAACTCAGAGAAATATATGTTTTCCATATGTGAATAAACAAGCTGTCCTCAGAGGAACATTATTCAGTCATGAGAACAAAGAAAGTTTGTTCATTTAGTTTGCTTAGACATAAAATAAATCCCCTTTAATGAAATTGGTTTAAATTTAGGTTTTCAGGACTTTGCAGCTTTTTTGCCCAGTATAAATAATGTTTGGTAAATGGATCAACAAGTAATCAAATGTATGAGGCTAAATAACACTGATGAATTGATTGAAATAGTTGTATTACTTATCATACACTAAAGCATGAAACATTCCCAAATCCCAACTTTTTGCACTTTTGCAACTTTTTTTTAACGTACAAATGGTCTTGCATTTTTTTTCTTACAAAGTCATTGTTGTTCTTTTACTAATGACTAATTCTCCTGACCATCTTGTCCCAGAATGCAACAGTTGTGTCAGTAAACCTGTTAGCGTTAAAAAGCCTGAGATGATCGCTGTGGGGCAGCATTAGACCTGTGTTCTGTGTCACTGCCTCACAACAATCTAGGACACAAGATATGATTACAGTACGTGAGCACAGCACTGACCGTTTTTCCTCTCAAGGCACAATTAACATCCACTTTCTTTCAACATGGGCCTCACATTTTAGTTTTAATGTGCGCTTGTTAAGAGCGATCACTCTGTCCCTATCTCCCATATGTGCTGTTTACAGTAGCTTTGGCTTTTCCCTGGAATTGCTCTTGGGTGTGTGTGTGTGTGTGTGTGTGTGTGTGTGTGTGTGTGTTCACTGAAACAACAGCTGGTAAATAGAGGGGTCTCTTGTTCCACTCGCTCTCCTTCCCACAGCTCTGTTTCACAACTGATTTCAGGCTTTTTGGTCAAAAGCTAGATACAGTTGGAGAACCAGGCTTGATCAAGTTTAGGAGGCTCGATAAATTACATTCCCCACCTCCCGCAGGAAAATGACACACTTCCAGCCTCTATTCATCTCCGCCTGTCCCAGTGGACTTCGCCTTGTTCCCTCAAACTGTCCTGGATGCGTCCCTTCTTCTGCGCTCCACGTATCCACCTCACTGTCCCTCCATCCATCTATCTGTCCGTCCATCCAGGCCTGTGTTCTCTCACCAGGGTTTGATTTCAGGCTGAATCGGCTCCCTGTAAGACGAGTCGAAGCCAGCGGCTCCACGGAGGCTCCAGGGAGGGGAGAGGGGGCGCGCGGCCAGGTTTCATCCCAGGGAGGGTGCAGTGTTCTGGGGTTAGGAGTGGCCCGGGGGGCCCCTGGGCACGATGGAGGGACGGATGGGTGGATCCACTGACTGATGATTGTGTTTCCCCTGAGGCAGAGAGACATAGATCACAGCAGGTAGAGCGAGTGAGAGAGAGAGAGAGAGATCGTCAGGTAGAGTTAACTATTTCATGCTTAACACACTTTTAAGAGAGACTTTAGAGAGAGAGAGAGAGAATTTATTGGTCCATACTTTTGGTTTGGGGCTGTCTTTCATTGTTTCAGGTGAAATCTTGATAATAGTGTGCTTCTAACTCTGCGGCAAAAGTTTGGGGAATGCTGTTTTCATTTCAACATAATATAATGTAAATGTACATTAAGTCCATAAAGAAGAGACTTACAGCATCAGCTGGTTCAGCAAATTTATGTTGAAGTGACAAAGCCCTCTGGCAAAGAGCTTCAGGAGCAAAGGAGGAAATAGACCGACCTTATTATAGAGCCTCAATGTCTGCAGAGGGAGGAGGCCAGGCTGGTTGGATGGGCCAACAAAATGTCAGACTTTGACACGGGAGACCTTTTGGCTTTCTGATTTGTACCGACGGTCAGGGTTGGTTTCTTACACTGGTTTTTAATTAATCATGATTGTTCCCTTACATTAACCAAGTCTCTTAAAATCAATCTATGACCCCTCCTGAACCCTGACCAAGTCAATTTGTGAGTGAATCTAGCCTTTATTGAGTTTTGCAACAAGCAGATATTTGACAAATATGTTGATAAAACACTTACAAATGTTGCATTTAAAGGAATCATTAGCCCAGTGGCCAGGAAAAAATATTGACAGTATTGTTTCTGCAAACAAGGCATCCGTTCACATTTGATGCCTTACTGACATTTCTAAAAATCGCGCCATATCGCGTTCACATTGCGTGCTAACTAGCAGTCTTTCAAATCGTGAGGTGGAGGGGTTGGCGGTGGAGTTAGCAAGGTGAGAAGGCTAGTGAGCCAGTGATCACAGTTTGAGTCTGCATTTCTAAAATTTGTAAACGTGACATCACAGGATATTTTCAGGGAGACCTCGGGACAACTTTCAGCCGGGTTAGTGGTGACAAAAAACCTGATATTTTTGACACGAAGTTGGATCATCTCCAACTGATATTTTCGGGTTATCAGGTGGGATAGTAATATATTTATTGATTTATTTTACACAGTTTTTAACTCAGCCTTCTTTCTCTCCAGACATTTATGTGTTTCATCACTGTCAACTGTAATAGGGCCGAGCCTTTCTTGTGTATGTGTGAATGTATTTATATACATAGATGCTATTAGGGATGTGGCCACTGTGTTATGCTGGAGCTGTCTGTTTGATGATGAACATAATAAAGCATTTTTTTGTTGTTATTTTTTGCGTTAGTGATTGACATGGCTCTCCATCTTGGGTTCAGTTATTTGTAGGAATATATATTGTCATCTATATTGTGAGGAACTTTTTCACAAGAGTTTTGACTGTGATCCTTTTTGCCCTACCCCAGTACCCCAACCTGTCTGACGACCTCATGGCTGAATGGTGATGTGCAACAAGCACATATACAGTAGGTGTTAGGTTAAGGTGTTTGCATACATCTTTTCGGTGTCCACATACATTTGGCCATGCATTACATGCATTTAGCTGTGCGCTAGCAGCTGTAGCCCCTCCCAGGTCCCTATAGGACTAATACCAGAGATCAATTAGCCTTGCCATGTCTTTTAATCCGGGCTAAATCATAACAGCCGCTATAGCTCCGGTTGGATTAACTCAATTACAACCAACTATTATTACAGGACACTCTCACCACTTTATTCTCTCTCTCTGTCTCTCTGCCTGTCTGACAGTCTCTCGTCCTATATAATAAGTGACACTAACGTACCACACAGCCACCATATATGGATCCAGTTTCTGCTTTAAGAAGGCCGCTTCATTAGGGTGAGCGGAGGGAAGTGTGTTTTGGTGTAATCCTACTTGTCAAATTAACATCAAAGAATTGGCATGAAGAGACGGAGAGGAAGAGGAAGAACAACTCAGAGGGAGAGAAATGCTTCCTGTAATTGACAGATTATCTAACAAAGAAGTAGAGTGATGAATTCAAAAATGACTTCCTTCGTGTTTTGATGTTATTCTTGGCACAAAGTTGATGCGGTTACTATTCTGTGCTACTGCACCTCCTAAAGATCTCATGTCAATCACAAATCTTGTTCGGTGCTGTTGCCCCGAAGTTCAACTCTGTAGTCGCTGGCTCGCTGACTGTTTACTTCTGTGCTATGACTACTCATCAACAAGGTCGTATAATGTGTAATTTATGATTTCATGTGCAGAAATGTTTTTTGTTCATGTTAATGCTTTATAAACCTGGAAATATCAATAAAAAAATATCCACTGTATGTAAATTAAAATATTAAAGATTATTTGGATAATCCATATTAAAATGATTATTATTATTTCTCAATCAAAACAATACAAAACAGAAGATGTCGTTTGATGATGCTGTAAAGCTGCATGGGATCATGGGATTCATTGTTGAACAAACATTGTTTGACTGCTGATGAAAAATATACACTTTAATACGCAAAAAGGTTCAGAGACGAGGTCGTGTCAGTTGATTATGGATGTGCCACGTGCTCACATCTCTGAGATTATTACCCAAAATTTCAACCAGTTGTCAAAAAGTTGTAAATGCAACTCTTTCCAAATCGAATTTGTTTGATTCAGGATCAGAGTCACTCTTTCAAGGTTTCTGGTCAACTCATTTTATGAGTTATTGTAAGTACTTGTGTGTTTACTCATTTCTGACAGAAATGACAGAGTGAAAGCTTTTAAACAGGTCTCTTATATATATGAGCAGATCTCGTCCTCCAGTTCCTCTGACACTGAGTGACAGTCTCACTTTGTCACAGAGGAAACAGCGTTATAGCCTAGGGCCTGTGTGTGTGTGTGTGTGTGTGTGTGCGCGCAGCACGAAGTCCCAGGGGAGGTCTCTGGTGGTCGGATACATGAAGGATGGTGTCCCGCTCTACTTTCTTTACCTTTCACAACTCTATTTTCCCTCTTCCTCTCTTTCTCCATCAGTCTATACTCTCGCTTCACCTCTCCCTTCTCCTAGTTCTCTCATTCTCTCCTCCCATTTTCTCCACCTTTCCCTCCTCTGTGACCTTTCACCTTTTTCACATGCGGTGCCCTATAGTCAAGACTCTACAGGTAGAAAATATATCATTATTACCTCCATAATACATCACTGGACTTGATTTTGTGTTACTTGTGTCTGATTTGATGGCCTTCAAAGCTTTACTAAATTAACTATTACCTGTGCAACATGTGTGAAAATGAGCATTATGAGTAAGGGAATTCTTCAACAGTTTTTACATTTGTCTCACTACACTTAAAAAGAAATAGACATGCAGGAACAAGGACTCCTGTAAAAAATAATCTATGGATGTATCCAAAACCGATTGTCAGAACTGAAGAGCCTTCCAATAACATTCCCATGTTTTGGCCTTTTTAAGAAATGGCTTCCTTAATGTTCTTTTTTGATTAAGAGAACATTTGTAAAAAAAAAAAGAAAAAAAAAGTTTCCATTTAGTATTTAAGGAAACATTTTTTGGAGGTTTTGGATGTTGGTGGAAAGTCAGTGCACTGACATGTACCAATGTGTGATCGGAAAGTAAGCGAATGTCACATTAAGGTGGTTCTTTTCAGTCAAATGCATCCTCCAGTCCACGCAACTAAGAAATATTGTGAAGCCCTGATTGGTGATGGACTGAATTCAGAGAAAAAGAGAATGAATAACAAGACAAAAGGTATTTTTTTTTAAATCCATTTCTGCATTAGAGGGTCAGAGTTTTGCCTTGTGAATAACACGTTGTGAATGTGTGTTATTAGTGTGAATTAATGTGAATTAGTGGCTTTTTTCTCAGTTAGGTTGACCAACGAGCCTGTAAGCCAAAAGACCTGTTCCTTCAGAGTCAGATCAAATCAGTATTGTTATACTTTAAAACGTTTACTTTAACAGAACTATTTCTTAAACAGATCCTTTAAACATATGTGTGGTCACAGCAGATGGTCGTGTGATACATGATCAAAGACCGACAAAGTGATAATATTACAGACGGTTATAGCTGACTAATGATGTGATCCCTGGATGGTGATGTTGTTGATGACAGGACAGACCGTTACAGCTGAATTATGCAAAAGGCAGTTTTTCTGGTGCTGGCCTGACAACTGTCGCCTCTCACAGCTGTCTGTCTGTCTGATGGCCTGGCTGTCTCTGATCATATAGATAGGAGGAGAGCGTCTTGCATGCATGAACACTTTCCGTTTTCTGCACGAACAATGAGACAACAGAAAGTTACAGGTAATAGCATTGCTTTGTAAAGTTTGACTATAAGAATAAAACATTTTGTCTAATTGAAAAATCAGCACCCTCTTTATTTCCTTGCCATTTATATTAACCAATGATAAAGTTTACATCTTTAATGACATTTTGATTTTTTTTTTTTTGATTGATTGATTTAATTTATAGTTTAAGTAAAGATAGTTATAGTAACAATTTCAAGGAAAGTAAAATGAAAATACAAAACTGAGGGGGAAAAGTGCTTTGAATTGTTATTGGCCTTCAGCTATGTCACACTTGCAAGCTGTGAGGAGGTAAATGAGACAGGTAACAAGTGGTCCACGCCCACACACACACAAACACACACATAAACTCACACAGGGACAGAAACCCTGAGGCATGTTGGTGAGCAGAGCGGGAGGGTTTGGCGATGGCGGGTTGTAATTACTGCGCCATATGGAGAATGATAGTTTAAGTCAGAATCAGGCATATCTCATAATCTCTTTCTACTCCACCCTTCTTCCTCTTTTTATCTGTCATCGTGTCCCCCTCAGTGCATTTACTTTTTTTCTTCCAGACAGCATCTGGATTGGTATTGCTGTCAGAGTTTTGTGACTGGTCATAATACAATACAATTACTTTTTAATGTTATGGTTTGTTGGCTGATAACATCACGTTTTACAATTAACAGATGCTTTTGTCATGTCATGCAGAGGTGTTTCAATGCTTAATATTAATCCCATTCCTCGTAAATATTATTTGATCACCAGGTAAAGAAACATACCACGTGTTTTGTTGAAATGTACAACCCAATTGCCACAATAAATAATGATATGAAGTATTTCTACAACCACAGCACTGATTTTTCACTCAGATAAGTGGCCACTACATAAACCCCAGTCGGACTCTGTCATTGACAGCAGCAGGTTTTGAACATCTCTCCAAGGCTTTTGATATTGTTGAATATACATTTTATCAAATAAGGCAATTTCTTTTTTGCTGATGATGGTTTCAAATCAAGTTCCCAAATGGTTGATAAAAGTGTGCCTCCACATTAATCATATTCATTATCCATTCGCCACCATAATGTCCATTTCTATGCTGATGACACCATCTTGTATGCCATTCGGCAGCACAGGCTTTCTCCAGGTTACAGTCTGTTTTCGCTGACCTACTGTCAGCGAAAACAGACTGACTAACCTGGAGAAACCCTCTTTATTTAGTTTAATCTTGTTATAGACTAAAACATATGGATTTCACAAGAGAGCAAACTGATGACTGATGATGAACTTCATGTTTTTAAATCTATTCATTCTCCAAATTGATATCTAATTGGTAGAGTCCAGTAATGAAAGTCCTTAGGGTTTTGGTTAGACAGAAATATTTGTTACAAAACTTCTTTATGCTGGAACGGAGATTGTTTATCCTCTCAAAACAGAAAAACAATCTACCACACAGTTAATATTTCATTATAGAGTTATCTTTTCTGTTCATGCTGCTGACACTAACCTTAAAGCACGAGAAATCTGTTTCTGATTCTGATTCTGATTCTGAAACAATAAATGAGACAATATCTACCCCCAAAATACCATTATATTAATTCCACAATATCACTATTGCCCTCCCCATTGCAGGTTCCTGTCCATTAAAAGGTTGTATGGTCATTACTGATATACTGTATGCATCAGCATATCTCTGTCTTCATTTGTAAGGCCATGCTATCTAAATTGCAGAGATAAGTATTTGAATTCAGAGATAATAATTATGACAACAGATCATATGATACGTTAGATACGTTAAAAGTTCCTCATACCAATCCTTCATTGGGGAAAACAGCTTCCAGCACCGCTACTGGAATGAACTGAAACACAGCGTTAAGTTGAAGACACTCATTCCTCTGGGGGGATTTTAAAGTCGCTGCCTTGTAGGATTATGTGCTGCTCTTCATTTTGCGGTCCACCTCACACAAACTCCGCCCTTGTGTATTTGATCTGAAACAACCGTAACAAAGAAGGTTAATAATTTGTCTTTAAGGAAATCCAACTTCCTGAAGTATTTTGAGTCTAGTTTTTCCAGTGTTCTGACCCATCTGGAGGGATATTCAGATTACATTTGGACACATTCTAGCTGGTATCATAGTATCGTTAGCCACAAGCTTTTTCCCTCTTCTCTTCTCCTCTCTTCTTGGTAAGAAGATGACAGCCAAGTGTGTGTTTATTCACAATCTCCTCCCTACTCCTCCTCCTGTATGTCATGTTGGTGTGTAATAAACCTCCGCTCGGCGCCTCCATCTCACTCCTGCCGCTCTGTCAGTGTGTTTGTTGCCATGAATGGGATTTAGTGTCACACACAGAGAGCCCAGGCTTCTTAAAGCGTGTTCTCACACACCCCTGTCCCTCCTCGACCACGCTACATGTGTGTGTGTGTGTGTCAGGTAGGTTAATGCAGCCCTGTCATCATAAGCCTTATCACTGTTGGACAGGATTCAGCGCTCCACCTCAGTGTCAACTTAGCACACAAGTATGCACACACACATGCACACACTTAAAAAACCATGACTTATTTCTTGGCACCTCATTAACGTTTCCCTGAAAGTTACAGTCACGACAAACACCAACAAACTTTATTTGGTTACTTGTCAGACGTGTGTGTATGTGTGTGTGTCTGTGTACAGTATAAGCGCTAAGGAAACGAATGCCTAAAATATTTCAAGAACCATGACTGAGTTGTGATCCTTCAACCTCAAACGCAGGGTGGACTTTCACCACAGCGATGCCTTTAAGGATCTACTCATGTAGTTAATATATATCTTGCTTGATTTGCTGTATAAGGAGAAGCTCTGTGGTGTTTGCTATCAGCTGTTTTTCTGTTACTGGAAGCATGTTCTGAAATGTTCTACATTTGATGAAATGTTACATTACAGCCAACAGTGGTGTGAAAATGTCCCCAAATTTCCGTTTTTCAGATTCTGTTCAAACAGCATACCTACAGAATAGGTTCTTGCCACAGTTCAGAGATTATTAACCCCTGGTTCCCTGACTTGTTCCCTTGCACACGGGTTGGGTAGATGGATGATGCCAGCCGATTGCTGACAGTCATCAATTGTGATTTAAAAGGCCCCCACCAGAAAGCAAAAATGTCATGTGACCCCTTAGAATGGCCGTTTTCAGGAGTTGTTGTCATTCGTGACATGTGGTAGAGTAAATGAAAAGTTTGTTGCTGCTCAATGTACTAATGTTGCGTCTCCATGTCCTGTTTATTATTTTCTTATTAAAACTGCCCAGTTAGTCGAATCCGATGCACTCAGGTACATAGCTGCCAGCGGTGTTTCTTCTCTGCGTTTCTGCCAACTGTGTACAGCTATACGGCTAACAGAGCTAGGTTATGGACATGTGGTGCAGACACGAAGACCCTTTTAAAGAAGCTGTCACAGGGTCGATGTCAGATGCTCGCCAGTCTCTAATGTGAGACAGTTGGAAACAGCAGTGACTACAGTGGTGTGCCATTGAGTAACTCCTCCCTTACGGCAACTCTGAAGGGACACACTTCCTCCAATTCAGTGAAATTTATTTTTTTATTTTTATGATAATTCAGTGGCATCTTTGCTGAAACTACAGCTCAGGTAATATTTTGTTAGGGAAGACAAGTCTAGATATGAGTTTTCAACACATTGTTATGATGTGATGAATTTTGTTTGAAGTTAGCACCTACACTACATCTGACAAATTGTTAAAAACCTGGGCTTTATATTTACAGCAGTGGTGTTGCACTCAGAAACTGAAAAATTGCGAATTAGAAATATTTTAATAGTGCATCAGAGTCTCACCAGGTGGTAGAAAAGAATAAAGAAAAAAGAATAAAGATGGCAATGTGTTTGTTATGTCCCATCCCATGAAAGGATCAACATCAACAATGTATTTGTTAATCTCTCAATATTTTTCAAGACTTCCCCGGTCTGTATCTCTAAGGTCCAATCACATGTGTTTCTACTGAAGACATGAATCTTTTTTAAAAACGTCAAAAACATTTCATTCTTTTTTTCCTTTTTTTATAGGGGTAAGTTATTTCCAAAAACACCTGACCTTATTACTCAAACAAGCGTAAATATTTTGTGTGTTAGGGACTATTTTGCTCACAGAATAACATGCATGTGGTGCTCTCAGCATTTACAGCAGTGTATGAGGCATTGAGGCAAAAACAATGTGTTCATATAATAAAGAAAACATGTCACTGTGTGGCCCAATGATATTTTTACATATTTTAGTAATAATGGAGTGCAATGTGCCAAGCAAATTGATATCCAAAGATTTTCACTTCAGACTGTGAGTCTTTCGGTAATTTTAGTTTTCCCCTCTTAAGTCCCTTTGCTTCTGCCTTTTATCTTCTGATATGACAGGCCGGTCTCCCTTTAACACAGCACCTATCTGTTAACTGAAAGCTGGAACATGAGGATTATTGTAGCCACTTTATTTGACAAACAGAGAGCGCTATCTGTTTTGCCCTGTGTCTACAGGGTTGTCCACTTAACAATATCCAACCTTAATGATAATATTAATGTGTGGCAGGACGAGTCAGGCAGAACAATTAGAGTCAAGCAGCCACGGAGTGTTTGGCAGCTTATCGCAGCGCCGCTGCAGTCAAAGACAATTGGTATTATCTATAAAACAACTTATTACACAGACTATCAACTTAAAGAGGAGACGAGGCGGCGCACAGAGACATGCACAAACACTCTTACACACACTGAGGCAAAGACGCACATGGGTTTATCTGTGAGGTCAAACCTATTATTAACCCCAGGGGTCTGAGTATTAAACTCTTCCTCCTGACAGACAAAAGATCCACCTGAGGAGAATAACAATCACACAGCTACTGAAGAGGCAGCCCGATAGCTTCTTAAAAAGAGAGAAAGCCACATGAAAAAGAAGAAATAAGCTGTGGTCGCCTCCACCTCCTCCTCATTTCTCCGTCCGCCCACTCCCTGCGTACACACCCTCAGGCTCATGAGTAAAGGCTCAGTATCAGGTGAAGCCTGATTCAGAGTTAGCACCATTTCTATTGTCAGAGGCCTTTTTATGTGTCATATTAGTTACAGAGAGACAAAGGTGGGATCGAAGCAGCGGAAACCAGGTACAGCTGCAGAGAGAGGGGAGGATGGAGAGACTGAGAGAAGGAGAGCGAGAGGGAGAAAATGGAACCAGTCATGTTAATATCAAGTTATTTTTCCGCTGAGGTCAGTGGGACAGGAACCCCTTGTGACGCACACACACACACACACGCACACACACACACACACACACACACACACACACATATAAAAACACATCACCCAAAGGGAAGTTCTTGTGACACCTAAAGCTGCTCTACCATCCCAGACACACAATCAAAGTAAAAACATCACATTGGGACAGTGACTCTGCTTCACTTTTTGGTCATTTGGTCAACGTTGACTACAGTCGGTAGTCGGTTCCAGGCTTAAAAACTCTTTGAGGATTTTCTGAAATGTCAGTGGAGTAATTGACGTCCAGACCTGGAAAAGTGGGCAATCACCGTTGAGTTCTTTAGATTTGTAAATCTTTTATTGTTTCTGCAAAACTTGACATTTTCAGTCATTCTGTACTTCACTCTTGCATGTTGCTGAACCTTAATGAATCGCAGCAACTAATAATGTAATAATGGCTAATAATTTAATAATGGCTCATAATGTAATAATTTCAATGTAATAAAAGTTCATAATGTAATAAAATCACGGACGGATAACGTAATTAGGGCTTTGCACATAATGTAATAACTTATTACATTAAGAGCCTTATTGAGACCGCTCATAATGTAATAACAGCTCATATATAGAGAGAAGTGTTGCATTATCATCATTTTACCTTTGTGTGACTATACTTAACACACTTTAGTATCAATTGATCAGTCTAGAAGTTGGAAAGTTAGTTAGATTAGTTTGCAACTAATGTCCGCAAAGTAGTGAGAAGATGAGTCTATGTTTGGCATAATATAGTTAATGCCCTCGACATCTGTACATCTGTAGTCTCATTTAGCCACTTGTTAACAACCACCATATTTTTTATGTTATGTAAATGCTTTTATATTCAAAAGTGAGGTATTAACTGACATATTTTATGTTGTAGAACAAAATATGAAAATTTCTTGTGTGAGCCATAGACCTTATTTCATGCGTTTAACTGAATTTCGGAAGACCCATTTCGGAATCACATTTCTGAGTAGAGGCGTGCAAAAAGCCAATAGAATTTTGAGAAATAATTGAGAAAATGGAGAATTTGGTTTTTATTATTGCAGAAAATAAGATCCGTAGCAAACACATGTTTCACAAGTCACACATTTTGATCAGAAAGATAATCTTCACAACTTAACACAACGTTAATGAATTTTGAAGTGTAAATACAAAACTAACCCTAACACAGAAGTAATTCTATTCTTAGCTTATAAGCTTATAACTACATTGCCACCGCATGACTGTGACTATACTTAACACACTTTAGTATCAATTGATCAGTCTAGAAGTTGGAAAGTTATGCTGCTTATATCATGTATTTAACGTATGCAGTAGGAAAATAATGTTTAAAAGCCTTTATTAAATTGGCATTAAAGACCAACAATAAAAAATGGCAAGATTTTGACTGGAAGGTCTTCGTCAGGTTGTATGGAAGGAAAGAGTGTTCACTTACTTATTTGAAAAGAACAATTTTAAATGTGTTTTTGTTGCAGAAGTTATTTTTAGTTATTGTAGCAAAGAAAATAAAATAAAAATCCCCTTCCTTCTTCCCTAATCCAACCTCTTCTCCTGCCAGCTTTTGAGTTGGTTGCTGTAGCGCCACCTATGTACAAATCATAGTCAAACACAAAAACAGACCTCTGCCCATAAGTGCATTCTAGTTGTCAGTGTGTGCAGTTATTACGTTTTTACGTTTTTACGTTTTTACATTATTAGCCATTATTACATTATTAGTTGCTAAGACTTAAATGTATTTAATTCTCCATTTTCTTTATTCTTTATTTAGGGTTAGGGGCTTACAAGAAATGTAAATATGGGTCTTAATAAGCTGGTTTCACAGTCGATCTGTATGGTCGTTTTTCTGATGAGGACAGGCTGATAAAAATATGCCATCACACACATTGCTATGCTCAACACGATTGGCTAGAGAACAGTTTTAATGATGTGCTAATAAACAGATATGTAATTTAACTCAGATTGTAAAACAGAGCATACCTAATAATACCCCAAAAGGTTGTTGGCATTTCTTTTTGAGCTTTCTGTCACTTATCAATAATATTGACATGAATGCAGTCATCTCTATATATGGCAAACACACAAATCTAATGCAAATGCACATTTTGAGATGTCTATGTTGTGCTTTTTTACCAAAACCACTGAGGTTCAAAAGTTGAAGGTTAAGGTTGATGGTCATGGTGCAGAACAAAATCAGTACTCAATGGTGCTTAACCAGAAATTTTTCTATAACAATGTATTGACAACATCCACACAGCTCCAAGGACAGCTACATGTTTCACATTTTCTCTTACACAACCCTCACCTGGGGGCTGCACCAGCAAAAAAAGTCTTTCTTCTCTGGCGGTTTACATATGGGCAAAAATTGTCTGAATGTTACAAGTAATGTTCAAAAATAAATGATTTTCTTTTATATTTTCTTAGATTTAATGTTTAAAAATCTAGACCCTGTACATTGAGAGCAAGCTTAACCAAAGCCAAATTCCATGGTTGTGTACACATACTTGGCCAATAAAGTTGATTCTGATTCTGATTGTGGAGAGGAGAGGAGTGGAGAGGAGTTCCTCCTCCCAACCTCAGGGGAGTGAAATTGGAACAGGGCTGACCAGTGGAAGGACACAAGAATGAACAAAGAAAGATCCTGCTCTTCCTGCTCCTTTTCTCTGCAAGGGAGGAGAGGTGAAATAAAAAAAAAAATGTTTTGATAAGAGCTCAGTGATATCAGTGAGAGTCTAGTCTTGTTCCTGTCCCATTTTAGGACCCTGATGGGACCAAATCCCAAGAAAAACTAACCCTGGACAGGTGCATTTACTTGTATCCACCACATTGTAGCAGTGCCCTGATTATACAGTCTCATTGCGGATATGTCTGGTCCCTAGATTAACCATTAGTTTTGGGTAGGCATTTAGCCTGAAGGATAATGTCTGAGATAAGCCTCCAGACTATCATGAAGTCAATACTTATTGCTCACAAATGACAAAAAAAAACATTCCATGCAGGCACCCAGGCTTTTTGCTGCTCAGGCATCTCTAATTAAACTGCAGGGACACTTTCTAACAAGAACCTGAGTGGAAGACAGAAGCCTTGACGGACTGCTTCTCTCTCTTTCTCAAACACACACACTCATACAAGGACAGATTTGACAGCTCTAATAGCTAACCTTGAGTCCTCAACGATTCCAAGATGCAGATCTTCCACCTCGCTCTGCAGCTTCGGTGATCATCAAGGCGACAACGTATATTCAGTGCCATCCAGCTGCTTTGATAAACACCGGGGGTAGATGACCTTGGTTGTCTGAGGAAGCTAACATGGAGGTCGTGTTTAGTCAATTTAGTCAAGTGTACTGACTTTAAAGCAAAAGGAAAATAATTAGCATCGTGCAGTTGTTTGTCCTCAACTTGTCCAAACCGTCCTCATCAGCCTACAGATGTGAAGCTGGCTGAAGTTACAGTTGAGTGAAATAACCATTATTATAACTTTATTCCGACTGAGCCTGGCCTCTCTCCTGGATTGGTCAATTCCGTAATATTGGAATATAGTGATTCTCGGTTATACAAAGTGGTCAGCTCTGTCACTTCTCAGCAGGAGGTTTCTCAGTGTGAGTCTCTGCCCCGTCCTCTCTCAGTGGAGTCTGCATGTTGTCCATGTGTGAATGTGGGTTTTCCAGCATTTTTGCTAGTTTTCTCCATCAATGAATCAACATGCAGCTAATGTGAAATTAAGACTCTAAAATGTTCTTGGGTGTGAAGGTGGTTATCCAATCCAGTTTCTGCAAACCACAGATATGTTGAAACTTTACATTTGTTAAGGTTCACTTTTCAGTTTTATCTTGTGACAACAATGTGCTCCTGCTCTGGTTAGGTTTAAGCACAAAAAACCACAGACAGTCACCATAAACACGGTGAGAGATGTTACTGCTTGTATCTGTTTTTTGTCACCACAAACATGGCTCGAAATTGTCCCAAGGTCTCCTTAAAACTATCCAGGTGTTTCACACAAGCATCGTCTTGAACAGTGGTCACTGGCTTGGCAGCCTTCTCACCTGTAACAACCACAAATGTGAACACATTTGCGGTTCAACTACCAAAATGTGTTCACATATCAGCTGGTCTGTGTTCCCTATAAATGAATGTTTTCCCTGTGCAGGACTTGTAGTCTGTCTTCCACCCAGTGCATGCTGGGATAGGCTCCAACCACCTCTTAGTTAGACATATAGACTGGACATTTCTTCAAAATGTCACTTTTGTATTATTTTTGTTGTATTCTTTTTTACTTCAAGACAGCTATGACATCACATTTGACATATTTCTTCTTGAATACAAAGGCAATTAATAAATTCATGGAAATTCATGGCATCCGTTATTTCACCTCATGCATGTTTGAACAGTCTCCTCCATGACCCAGAACAGGAGAAATGTGTATAAAACAAATGCTGGATGAATGCTTGGCTTCCATTTTGGCAAGATAATGAACCATTCATCAGGATGAAAACAAAGTGTCCTTGGACTTCATTTACTATAATAAATATTACTATGCATTGTAAATGACATTGACCTTTTGGTGCTTCAAAACTTCTTCATGCAATCAGTTTTTCATTGTACTTTAAAGCTCAGGAATATCTCACGTGTTTCCCTCAAAGGGTTCAGTTTGGTTTCTGTTGGGGTCTCTGACAATATCTAACATTTTCTTTTGTGAATTGGAAAAAGTGCACAATAATACATGGGTTTTAACTGTTTGATGTTGGCATGCTTCCCATCTCCCATGGTGCTCTCTGGTTTCATGGCAGGTCAGGGTGGCATGAGAATGACCTGGCAGGAGGGGTCAGAGGTCACAGGGTCAGGACTAGGCTCAGGTACAGGGGTCCTGTTACACATAAGGAGACAGGAGAGGGATCTTGTCACTCACTGTCAACAGATCACAGCACTGAACCATAACCTTCACCTCTGTGACAAATCTCTCAGCGCCGCAACCTGCACCTCCAAGAACCTGACTCAGACAGGGAAACATGATTATGGATCAATCTTAAGTTACTGACCTTGAGATGATGACAGAAACTTTGAATAACACGTAAGTATAAGTAAATGTCTTATTTTAGTTGACTTTTACAACAAACCTTTGCAATTAATCACCATCTAAATAAAAGTAGTGATAGGATTAAAGACTGACTTTTAACACTTCTGCAGTTATTTGTCATGTAAATGTATTCATATGACACAGTGGAGCATGGGGTATGTTTTATAAAGGTTGCAAAGTTGTCCTAATGTATTGTTTATTGGGGTTGTGCACGCTTACACTATGTCATGACACCACAATATAAAGAACAAACACAAAACAATACAAAACAAAATCAGACAAAACAATACAATAACTCAAAAAATATGTTAGGGTTAACACATACAAGTAGCTCTACATTTTAATTTCATCTCTTAGAGAAGTGAAAAAAATCTTTTTCATTCAAGTTTCATTTATTTCATTTCACTCCCTAAATGCATCTCTGATTTGTATGTTACAATGCATCCGGACTCAAGGGTCAAAACGAAACAAGGTGAAGCAGCTTTTAGTTTCTATGCTCCCCACCTGTGGAAGAAGCTTCCTCACCAACTGAGCTGTCTTAGCTTATTTGAATCAGGTTTTAAATTGTTACTGTTTACTGTGGCTATTCAATAATAACTTTTTAATTTGTGACTTCTTTTTTTCCTGTAGTTTTTATTTCATTTTAAATTCAAATATAATGTTTGTTGAGTGTCTTCTTTTTAATGTATTTTCTATACCCATGTTAAGCTCTTGCAATAAAGGAAAAGCGATAGCATTGCCTTTC
The DNA here is from genome assembly GCA_900302685.1 of Spondyliosoma cantharus. Classification (NCBI taxonomy): domain Eukaryota; kingdom Metazoa; phylum Chordata; class Actinopteri; order Spariformes; family Sparidae; genus Spondyliosoma; species Spondyliosoma cantharus. The sequence continues at coordinate 21,568 of OMLP01030724.1, forward strand.
CTTTCCACTTCATATGACCTTGATTTCAACAGAAATGGAACATTGTAAACTTTGTCACAGCGCTGTGGTATTGGATTGCACTAGATTGTACAATTGTGACTAGAAAGACACCACACAATGTAAATAGAAAAACAAATATCATCATGTAATCATGTTTTTTTTTCGTACATGTTATCATGCCATTTTGCTCAACATGCTTGTATGTCTATGATCTCTATGGTATGTCATGTCTGTTATGGCGTGTTATGTTAAATTATGTTACCAGATGTAATCTGATTCTGATTCTGACGTTGTGCTATGTTTTGTTATTTTATGTTATTGTTTGTCATTTCGATTATGTTATGTTAACTTATTATGTTATGTTATAATAACTAAGTTTTTTTATGTTATGTTGTTTTTATTCTCTGTTATGTAATGTAATGTTATGTCATCAGATTTAAGATGATTCCGATGTTATGCTATGTTCTGTTTTTTATGTTACGTTGCGTTACATTATATTATGTTATTTTATGTGATGTGATGTGATGTGATGTGATATGATCAGACATAATTCTGATGTTATGTTATGTTGACAATTTATTTTCCCACTCTGCCTAAATGTCCATATAATACCTCTGGTATAAAATCAGATTAAGATCTACATCTGCATACAGTTTATGTCACAAGGTTCCACTCTTCTCTGCTCTTAATCTCATTCTCTGTCTCCCTCTAGTGCTAACTGGCTCCTGACAACTGTTGACTGTGAGCTTTGTATTTGTACTACACATCTGGGGAAGTAAATATTACCTTTAAACTTTATTTGCAGGTTATGCCTTTATGTTAATTTATTTTTTTTACATTTCCATCTCTACATCTAGTTAGTCTGGTGCTTTTCCATGAGGCATGCTGTGTTTTGCAAACAACCAGACAAACCAGGGGATAAAATGGCATGGAGATAAATTAACACATTCAAATGTACTGCACTGTAAATCTATATTGTGCAAAAAAATTGCCTTCAAGCTAATTTGTACATATTTTCAGAAGAGTTATTGATATGCACAAAACTAAATTAGACTTGTCCGTCTCTTTATTTGTGATATTCAGATAAACAAGGGACAAGGTTCTGATGGCTGTTCCGACATGTCAAAGCGTTTAACCTGAGAACGGGAAACACACGCACACACACAAACACACACACACACACACACACACACACACACACAGAGTCATCAGGCTTTGGGATCCAACAGCTTAGCATGAAAGCAAAGGTGAAACTGAATCTGTAAATTGCAGAGCAGGGAATAGGAAAGAAAGAGAGAGAGAGAGAGAGAGAGAGAGAGAGAGAGAGAGAGAGAGGGTGAGAGGGATAGACACAGAGCTGTTATCAGAGCAGGGGTGTGTGTAACCTCATCCCCCTGCTAAAGTTTCCTGATCGAGTCACCTGACCGCGGCCTTGGGGTGTGATTGGCTGATTGGCTCTTGCAGCCAGGTAATGATGTAAGGTGAGTGTGTGGGAACGGCAGAGGGTGATAAACCTGTGTGTGTGTGTGTGTGTGTGTGTGTGTGTGTGTGTGTGTGTGTGGGAACAGGGTAGGTTGATAACAGCTTTTCCCACTGCTGCCATATGACCCTCTCACCTGCCTACCTAACACTGGTTATCGCCAAATCCTACACAGCAGGAGGTCTGTATGTGTGTGTGTGTGTGTGTGTGTGTGTGTGTGTGTGTGTGTGTGTGTGTGTATGTCTGTCTGTGCGTGTGTGTGTTCCAATAACCTTGGTGACTCTTTCCCCAGCCCAACCCCAC
>OMLP01030735.1:5028-23740 GCA_900302685.1 Spondyliosoma cantharus
CTGCTGACCTTTTAGGATTGTGCTGATCGTCATCCTGGTCAAACATGCTGAATATTTTATGAAGAGGCTAACGGTGTCATAAAAAAAAAAAAAAAAAAGCGGCACTCAGTGCATTACAAAATCATTTGTGTTTCAGGACAGTCCACTTTAACCACTATGTGTTTGTCCCGCTGTAGAATGTGGTGTCCAGGAGCGCCCTTCAGTTCAAGGGTAACTCCCAGCACGATGCCCAGGAGTTCCTCCTCTGGTTGCTGGACAGAGTTCATGAAGACCTCAACCATATCGTCCACCCGGACATCAGACCGCCCAGGAAGGTAAAACGGCCACTCGGAGCACAGTCAGGCATTACAAATGTCTTCAATATCTTCCTCTTTTGACTGAATGTTGCCCCCTTTTTCTGCAATGCTGCTGGCGACTGCATTATGGCATACATGTTCACCAAATGATTGTTTTTCAGCCTCCAGTAGAAGAAGAAAATCCCCCTGAAGGATCTCCACTACCAGCACCTGGATCTTTTGTACAGGAGCTGTTTCAGGCACAATACAGGTGAGATGTTCAACTGCTGCGATACATTCTGTTGATAACATTTTAAATTTGTTCTGATTCGCAGCCAGCTCACATTCATTTGAACAAATAAGTAAAATAATGAGGGGCATTCATAATTAAATGCATCTTTCTATGTCAAGGGCTACAATCTGGAATTAAAAAAAAAAGTTTAATGTAGACATTTGTAAACCTTTAAAGTAGAACCAAGATACAGAACAAAATGCAATGTATTGTCCATAAATATAATATATAATATATATAATTAAAACAACAGGGAATACGACATTATATTAGATCTTTACATGCACCGATTGAAAATCGAAAATTTAGTCATTATCTACTCACCCCCATGTCTATGGAAAGTTTGTAGTCCACAAAACATTTCTGGAGCTTCACAGCAAAACAGCATTGCAGCCTTCTCCTTAACAACTGAAGTAGATGGGGACTTGTTTTAAAAAAGAAAAAAGAAAAAAAAGAACCTAAAATGGCTTACCAAATATATATATATCTATGCATATATATATATATTTGGTAAATCTTTTTCAATGTCTTGCTGAGAGTCATGTCAGAAGATCGATAGCACCATCATGTCTATATGATGAATGCTGTATGAAGCTACAGCCGGCAATTAGCTTAGCACAAAGCTTGCGAACAACAGTATGTTAAACTGCAATATATCAGTTTTACATAGTAGATATAAAATGCTAATTAGTAAGCTTTAAAGTTGCTAGTACCTTGGGGACAAAGCCAGGCCAGCTGTTATTAGCTTTATGCTAAACTAAGCTGAACAGCTGCTCATGTTTACTGTTGTGCACACACATGATAGCAGTATCAATCTTCTTGTCTAAGTTCCGGAGAGAAATCCATGCTTTAAACTAACTAGTGCTTTCAAAGGATTTGCTTTTCAAGCTGTGTTATTATTCTTGCCATGTCTCCGTGCAGGTCCTCGCTGACTTGCCCTCACTGCCAGAAACAGAGCAACACTTTTGATCCTTTCCTCTGCATCTCACTGCCAATCCCGGTACCTCACACACGGTAAGGTGACTCTGCATCCAGCTCATGAGTAAGACAATATCTATCAGACTTAAAAAAAAAGAGTCCCCTGTATCCAAACACTGCCACGAGACGAGATCCAGTCTGAACCCGGCGTTAAAAAGATGTGTCAAGACCAACACCATGAAACATCTGACAGGAGAAGGCTAAAATTAGAAGATGCTGTCTATCTTGGAAACATCAGTCCAGCCGCGGTTACGAAACAGCCAATTAATTCCAGTCATTTCTGTGTTGCAGCCCGCTGTATGTGACAGTGGTGTACCAAGGAAAGTGCTCCCACTGTATGAGAGTCGGGGTGGCTGTGCCTCTTTCCGGCACTGTGTCCAGGCTGAGACAAGCTGTGGCCTCCGAGACCAAAATCCCTGCCCAACAGGTGCTGTCTTATTAGAAACTGAACATCTTTTAAAGCCATCACTGTATCAAAAGTAATAGGATCAGAGAGAGTGATCGACAGATTAATCGACGCTGAAAATAATCAGCCCTCGTGTTTTGAAAATATCTGTTCAGAATATAAAGCCTCATTTTAGTATCTGGAAGCACCTCCTTTTTGTTACAATCTAGTAGATTTTTGTTTTTTCATTTCATCAAAAGCGTCAATCAGAATGCAAACCACACTCACACACACACTGCGTCTCCCCTCTCCGCTCAGATCGTCCTCACTGAAATGTACTACGATGGCTTTCACCGCTCCTTCTGTGATGACGACGACGACCTTGAGATCATTCAGGAGAGCGACTCCATCTTTGCCTTCGAGACGCCCGAGCTGTTCAGACCGGAGCAGATCCGCTCCAAGCGAGGCGGTACGACATCCTGTTTGTGCCCGTCAGAAATTAAGTTTTAGCACTTTGTCTCGCTGTGCCAGTAGGAGTCGAGATTAGATTAGAGAAGGACTAATAGTGGAGGAGTGCTTCATTTAGGGAGCTTCCACACGCACTGACCAGCATGTCGGGTTGACTTTTGAAGTGATTGATAAGTGTTTGTGTGTTTATTACAGGGAGCCCACATGCAAATCTCAACCAGAACAACCTGAAGTATGGCACCGACAATAACAGGATATCCACGCAGATACAGGAGCCCACCAGCCCGCCTCAGAGCCCCAATAAGAACAGTGGGCAGGCTGAGAAAATCGTCCTCTTGGTGTGTAACAGAGCCTGCGCTGGACAGCAGGGACGCAGGTATCCAACAACACTTGCATCAGCTTAAAACCTTACCACAAAGAATTCTTTAAAACCAATGCAGGTCAAACTGCTTTGTCTTTGTAATCCCTCCACGTAGGTTTGGTAATCCATTTATTCTGTATTTGGAGCGTACGGTGACGTGGGATGTGCTTCAGAAGGAGATCTTGGAGAAGATGAGGCATCTTTTGCGCCCTGGAGTCTTTGTGCAGGTACGTTACATCCACACATTATCTTTGAATAATGTGTCTGTTAGTGATGGAATGTAACTTTGTAAGACAACAGAGTTACTTTAAGTGTACTTTTACTTTACTGAAGTATTTCCATGTTATGTCATCTTCCACTTCCACTCCACTACATCTGAGGTAAATATTGTACTTTTGATTCCACTACGTTTGTCTGACAACTTTAGTGACTAGTTACTTTCCAAATTACAGTTCTTCATACCCTTCCTGTCCAGTGAAAACCTTGTATCGTATGATTATGAATGTTCCTTTACGGGTTGAGAAAATACTTAATTTTTAATTTATTTTTTTATTTTAATTTTAATTAACTACTAGCCCTCATGACAGTGGAAAGTCAGGACAAAACATTTCTAATTAAACAATGGAAAAATAACACAAAATGGCTCCACACAGCTCATTGGGCGTAATCTGGTTCTGTGGAAGCCCTGAGATCCCACATTGATTTTAAAAGATGTTTTCTACACCCTTTTAAAAGCAGACTTTTTCCCTGTAGCTGCTAAGCTAAAAGCATTGGCCTGCACCCTGTTTGAAGTGGGTGCCCAATACAAGGGTGTAACTCGCATCTTTTCAAATCAGTTTGGGATATTGGGGCTTCCGTGGTCTTGGATTACACCAGACAAGCTGTACAAAGCCATTTGGTCCCCATCTACTCCACGTGTTAAGCAAAATGCTGCAACACTGTTTTGCTGTGAGGCTCCAGAAATGTTTGGCAGGCTACGAAACTATGCCACAATTTCCATCTGCATGGGGGTGAGTTGTTCATGACTGAATTTTCATTTCTGGATAAACTCTCCTTTAAGATAAACTATTTTAAAACTCTCTTGGATTAACTGCACCTTCACGAGGCTGAAAACAGGCTGTTTTTTTCTGCGTTCATAAAAAAGTTGACTTTCTAAAGATACATGGTTCTCACAGGACAGGGATGCTGCAAATATAATGATATTACAGAATATAATGCATTCATGTAGATTAAAATACCAATAGTAAAGTATTTAAATATAAGAAAATAAAAATAATTTAGAACAGCCTCAACCTTAAAGATAAACAGCAGTAAAATGCAACATTCTCATGAACACAGCAGTAATATTAATCCAAAAACATCAGCCAACCATTTTACTGCAATAAATACTCTCACTTTTCACTCCTGAAGTTCATTCAGCTGATAATACCAACATACATTTACCCATATAAGGTTTTGAATGCAGGTTTTTCACTTGTACTGAGTATTTTTAGTAAGTGTGGTATTAATACTTACTTCTACTTAAGTAAAGGATACAAGTACTTCTTCCACCAGTGGCTCAAATGTATTGTGTTTTAATGTCTCATCCCTGATGGTCTGTAGGTAGGGCCCTTCACTTTGCGTGTGGTAGGAGTGGTTGGAATCACATATCTCTTGCCTCAGGAGGAGCAGCCGCTCTGCCATCCCTCTGTGGAGAGGTAATGTCACTCATCACCACCAGGGGGGAGTGTTAGCCCACTCGAACAGTCGTTACATAAACCCTGCAGCCCTGTTCAATCCACTTCAAGTTGATTGAAGAGCTACAGTATGTAGGCTGACTCTTCAGTGGTATTGATGTGAAAATATCTCCTGAGATGTGTAATAGCTCGTCTGCTTTCATGGATTTTTCTTCTAAGAAGGTGTCGACCTCTGTGGTTGTTGCATTGATTGATTTAAAAATGAGCAGAATGAGAAAAAATGACATTTACTTCAGAAACAGAAAATTGCCCCTCAAACTTGTTTAAGTTATAGCAGGGCTCTATATAGTGCTCATTTGGTTTGCCATGACTTATATTTAAATGTTTGTTTAATGTATCTGAGGAGGCTTAATGAACCCAAGGCATATCAGTGCTTCCCAACCCCTGTTCTATCATAATGACCTCTGACTAAGTGACGTATTTTATTGATATTTCATATTATATTTAATGTGCAACAATACCTGTACAGAACAGGTGATAAACTGTACAATAAACCCGAGCAGTGAAGGCAGTGATTGCAGGAAGATAGTGTAAAATGAGGGATTTAGATGACGATTGAGCAGATTTTCCTGTGATTTTCGGATTAGAGATGAGTTTTCCTATATTTTTAGGACCTTTTTATACCATTCTCTGTCTGTTTTGTGATTTTTTTGTAATTGTTAACAATCATGCATAGTTAATACGCTTATTTTTTCTGTCAAATTGGATAGTTTCGTCTCCCTGATGCTTAGCCATTGGTCTATGTGCCATTTGGTTGTTTAAAAGGAGACCTATTATGCTTTTTGTTTGTTTTCATTTCCTTCAGCGTTTTATGTATGTTCTTATGCATGTAAAAGATCTTTAAAGTGAAAAAGACAAAGTCCGCACCAACAGAGGCTCCTTTCTCCCACAGAAAACACTGCTCTTGAAATGCCTTGTCAGTAGTGCTGCCTTAAATTCTGTGACTTTGTGACATCACACTACTAAATCGATGTGCAATTAAAAAAAACATGAAAAGTCATCAAACACAATGACATTTTATTTTTCTCCGATGCTGCTTTTTTGTATTTGTGATAAATACTTTAACATTCCTAGCAGTGGTTTTGGGTTTTAACGTACTGTAATCTAACCTCTTGTAATTTTGTGCTGTTAGAAATCTGCAGTATCAGCTGAGTGACAGATTTAACATTGTGTTCTCTTAATCTAATTCTCAACAGGGCGTTCAAGTCTTGCGGTCCTGGAGGGCCGCCTCATGTCAAAATCGTCGTTGAATGGGACAAAGAGACGAAAGACTAGTAAGTGAGATCTGTGACGAGCCGGAGCCCCGATCGCACACTTACGTAACAGAGCTCAGGGCTGACGTGTGGTGTGTCCGTTCAGAGCTGTAATGAAGGTCTTTTGAAGTTCCACGTGATCCCTCTGTGAGTGACTTGTGCTCTGTTCTGCCCACAGTCTCTTCAAAAGGACTGAGGATGAGTACATCCCAGATGCTGAAAGTGTGCGTCAAGTGAAGGAGCAGCATCTGCAGCCTCAGACCTGCTCGCTTGCCCAGTGCTTTCAACTGTACACCAAAGAGGAACAGGTAGGCCGAGACGCGGCATCTTATAGGCTGCAGTAGTGCTGACAACATCGTACATATGGATTAAAGATGGGTTTTGTTTATTATTTTATTCTCAGTTGTAGTTTGTGAAAGGAAACTGTGGGAAAGGGTTGTTGGAATACATGTTTTTCTCTTCATCATTATATTTAGCTATATAATATTGTGTAAAATAAGTTTCGAAATGTAGCAAAAAATGTTGTCTTTATTATACAAAAACACACAAATATAACAGTTAAAAAAATTTAAAACAACAGAATGTGAGTTGATTTTCTTTCACTTTGACCTCAGCTGGCTCCTGATGATGCATGGCGGTGTCCACACTGTAAGCAGCTTCAGCAGGGCAGCATCAAGCTCAGTCTGTGGACCCTGCCGGACATCCTCATACTTCACCTGAAACGCTTCAGACAGGTACTGATGTAGAAATGTAAAATAGTAAAAAAATATAAAAGACAGAGCGATGACGCTGTCAAATTAAATGTGTTGCAACAACAGGACGGAGACCGGCGAATGAAAATGCAGAACATGGTGAAGTTCCCGCTCACAGGCATGGATATGGCGCCCCACATGGTGAAGAGGAGCCAGAGCAGCTGGAGCCTCCCCTCGCACTGGTCGCCATGGAGACGGCCTTACGGGATGGGCCGTGACCCGGAGGACTACCTTTATGACCTGTACGCAGTGTGCAACCATCATGGGACCATGCAGGGCGGACATTACACAGGTGACGGAGCAGCAGAGTACAGTTGTGTTTTTTTTCTTTTCATGAAAGCTCCCCAAGATATTCATCACACTTTATTGTGTTGTGTCTTATAGCTCACTGTAAGAACTCCATCGATGGACAGTGGTATTGCTTCGATGACAGCGACGTTCAGCCTATATCTGAAGATGAGGTCTGCAAGCAGACCGGCTACATCTTGTTCTATCAAAGACGGGCCACGATTCCATCTTGGTCTGCCAACAGTTCTGTGGGAGGTAATGCTTTTTTTTATTGATAGTAGCTCGTACAATCTCTCATGTGCATGTTTAAAGGGGACCTGTTATGTTCATTTCCAGCTCTATATTTAGAGTCTGGAACTCCAACAGAGCTGAGCATGATTCACAAAAAAATCCTTACTTATCTTATATTGGCCTTTTTATGTAGCCTCTCTGTTTATCTTTTGTCTGAAACAACCTATTTAGCTCCAGTCCTCCCTAAAAGCTTCACTTCACGAACTGATGACTGTACAAAACAAGACTTCATAACTCTTATTCACTAATTTAAGTGAAACTGGATCATATTTTTAGGAGAAAATACTGATGGACAGAAAGCTTTACTAGTCATTTAACTGGTTAGCTAAGTTAGCTATTCAGCTAGTTAGTTAGCTCTAGCAGAGGAGCAGTGGAATTGCTAGAAGGGGGAGGTAAAACCAGACAATATATTATATATATCCATATATATAATATATCCACAAAATATGAAACAACTAGGCAGACTGTGCGGATGGAAGGGGATCCATCCCTGTACTTCATGGGCGTATTGTGCCTGCAGCAAAAGACTAATTAAGGAGCTGATGACGACAAACAAAAGTAGAAACAAATGTTAGAAACTTAGTATTCAAAGCAGTCTGAATCCTGAAGTTTTTATTTGAAATTTTGCCACGTTAGCAATGAACATCTGACATTGTTGATTATATATGCGTCAGAAATAAGGGGAACGCATAACCCAATGTCTGTTTTGGACTTCAGGATCTACCAGTTCCTCTTTGTGTGAGCACTGGATCAGTCGGTTGATGGGTAGCCGTCCGCCTAGCCAAGCCTCATCCGGTTCATCCAGACGCACCTCGTTGGCCTCCCTCTCTGAGTCGGCTGAGTTTGCTGGTGAACGGAGCGAGGACGATGGTGAGAGACTCATCCAAGCACACACCATTTCTGATTTGTTCTCAACGCTTCAAAGGTGACAACTACGAATATTTTCTTTAAAAAATATTTTATTGATGTGTGTCTTTTATACAAAGCAGGCCTATCGAGCCGGCCAGCAGTAAGGGGCCAAAGACAAACATTCTCCTCAAGATCTTCCATTGCCAGCCCATTGGCGCTCAGCGAAAATGGCACTAAACCATCCTGGTCCCACTCCGCTAAGCTCCAGCTCCGTTCCAACTCTCCTTCACGCTTCTCCCTGGAATCCCACTCCTCCTCCCCGACACTGGAGATGATAGGAGAGGTGGTTGATACCTCCTGTTTCACTGGGTCACCTAAGCCAGAAAAACTGTCAGGGGGCAAGTCTGCCCTCGCAGCTTTGGACGGTAATCCGGGCAGTAAGAGGCTGATAGAGCAGGTTCACTCCAAGGCTGTGGCACAGGCAGAGCAGAGGAGCTCCCTCCAGGCTGGGGATAACAACAATGTAGTCACTGGTGCCGAACAGGTCAGTCCTCGACATGGGGCAGCTGCGAAGGAGCCGAAACAAAGAAATGGTTCTGCAGATAGCACTGGTTCTAAAAGGAGCACAACGAAGACGGGGCTAGAGAGTGAAAGGAGTCCCAAGAAGCGTCCTGCCACGTCCTCAACGTCATCCAGCTCATTGTCTCCTGCATCCCCGGCCATCGACAAGTTACAGTCTCGAACACAGGCCAAGAGTGCAGCATCAGCATCCAACCCCAAGGACAAAAGTGATGGTCCGCCTAAAACTAGCAAGGCTGGTTCCTCCAGAACTGCAACCCCCTCCAAGAAAGGATCATTGCAAACCCCAGAGGTAAAACATTCTGACTCTGCCCAGCAGAGGAAGAGCGGTTCTCCAGGATTACAAAGCTCACACCCTCAGAGGAAGACATCACCCAGATCAGGAGGCGAGAAAAGCTCAGCCTCAGCAAGGACTAGAGCAGCAGACAGGAGCACTAGCCGTGAATCCTCGCGGGCTAATGCAGTCCCAGAGAGGAAGGTTAGCTCTGGAGGTCCTCCCTCCAGGTCGAGTGCTGCAAGTAGAGCGGAAGGCAGGCTGGGCCGTGCTGCGGAGAACAAGCCTCCGGGCCGCAGCTCGAGCAGTAGCTCCTCCATGGCTAGTCTCCGATCCTCGAGTGTGGGTGTTTCCTCTGCAAGTGCAGCTCCACCATCACGGGGACCTCAGAGGAACAGTAAGACAGAGGAGAAAGGTTTGTCTTTCTTCAAAACTGCTCTGAGGCCCAAAGAGACCCGTAAGTCAACTGATGGTGGGAAAGCGGGGGTGGGAGAAGCTAAAGGAAGTCCGGAGGACGGTGCTGGGGACGCAGCTAAGGAAGTAACCCCACACGGAGCGGGCAAGAAAGCCCACAATGTCGCTTCAGAGGCGAACATGACCACAGCCAAAGACAAGGAGTCCTCGAAGGCGTCTGCTGCAGCTAAGCATTCACTGCTACCCTCCACAAAGTCCAAGCTTTCTGGAGCAGAAACAACCACACAATCCTCTGCCAACGCAAAAGACCCTTCGAAGAAAGAGCCTGTGAAAAAGACAATGCAGTCGAGGAAGATCCCCATCAACTCCACACAAACTAGCCAGAGGTCCAAGTGACGTTATTTTAGTCGGCCTCACCACAATCTCTCTCGTGCAGCTCTGAGGTGTTTCGACCATCAAACTAGACCAAGTGTCTGACAAACATCTTTAAAGCACCTGTAGCTCTACAGTGGTTACTGAATACCAGCTGCCATACCGGACAACCACCTGTCCACGTTGTTAAATAGTTATTTAGGAATGGATTTTAACGAAGCACTTTGTATGGATTGCATTGATTTTGAGGAATATTATAATGTATTGTAAATAAGCATGGACTGCACATGTATTGACATTATTGCCTTGTTCTGTCTGTAGCATAGTTGAGAGACGTGCATCTCAGTATGAGGTGAGAAATAAAAGTGACTTTGCACAAGATGGGAAGCAGATGTAATATCGGAAGGGGAACTTTTGAGAGACAAACACGGACTGCTTAGTCACCAAAGGAAGTTTACCGGCAATTTTTGACATGCTGATGCAGTGAAATTGATTTCCAAAAAATCTTTATGTACAGCTCTCCATCACTATCGAGAGCCATATGTCGACAACAAACATCAGTGCCTCAGATAATCAAAGTATTTAATCTAAATCGTATAACTGCAGGTGTTGGTAAATTTATAATTCAATTTTAATATTTATTAAGCACTGAACATGTCGTTTCAAGTAAAACACGATTTAAGCCTATTTAACCTGAACTGCTGTTTACATTATGCTCCTTGGTGTAGTTATCGTGCAACAGCCTTTAAAGAAGTGTTTTTGTGCAGAGACTGTCATCGAGAGGCTGACAGAGAGAGAGAGAGAGAGAGAGGAGAGAAGTGCAGGAATGAAGCATGTGTCGTTGGTGTTAAATGTCTGGAGACCTCCGGTTCTTAATGGTTCTTAAATGTTTGTGTTTTTATTTACCTGTGATAACCAGTTACCCCTCAGACAAACCTCCGCCGCCCGTCACCACCTCTGCCCTCCAGCTGCTGATACCACGAAAGATCAGCCTCTTCAGACTGCCAGACATCTCCGAAACATTCCTCTCAGACGAACACAGGGTTAATGTAAAAAAAAAAAAAGAAGAAAAAAAAAAAAGAAAAAGCCACCTCGCACACAGACGACATATTCGCAGATATAGGGGGGGCGCTTGCGTTCAAACGTACATGCGTGCGGAGCATCATGGTATGTTTGAGTCCGCCCATCCTCTGTCCACATCACAGCTTGTGCACATCTTTAGCTTGCATCGCGGAGTAGATCAGCACTGAAAACACACCGACACGGATTGAGATCACCGCTCATGAAGTATATGACAGTTGTTGCATGAACAAAAAGAAAAAAAAAATTGCTTATGCATGCACTTAACTATGCAAGCAGATTCTTGCTAATGCCCACACTGAGTATGTAGACGTGCTACTCTTGGATGTGTATATATTTCTAACTGTATATTTTTCCAAATGCCAGCATCGGAGAGCATGTTACGGCATCCTTTATTAAAGCTTTGTTTGCACATTTCTTCAAAGTAATATACATTTTTGTATGAATGATAAGTATTGCTCATTCACTCCCTCAAAGTAAATCGACTCACTTGCAAATTGATGTTTTCTGTATTCATTTTATCTCACATTCTTCCTCACAGTTCACAACCTTTTAAAGGGGCACTATGTGGATTTGGAGAAGAAATTCAAACTCAGAAATATTTCTTTTTAGAATGGTGGCAGGGTCCGCCAAATGTAAACACAGTAAAACAGTATGAAATTGTGTTGTCCTTTAAGGTCAGTTTGTATATTCAGTCTGTTTAGGCATATAAAAGGTCAGTCAAAGCAGAAGTTTCTCCTCTGGTTTCTTCCCCAAAACTACATAGTGCACCTTTAACAACTTTTTATATGGCTTTGGGACGTAACTTAACTAAACAGTTTACAAATTTCATACCAGAGCCTCTGTGAGAGTTGAGAAATAAAGGCGGACTGATGACGGTAGTGTTTTATACAAGATTTATGATATACAATTGGACAGGTTTAAGACAAGATGCTGAATTCATTCTTTGTCACCACGCTGTCTTCTGCTTTTGTCTGCAGATTCCAACGAAAAAAAAAAGTAATGATGCAAAATTTGATACTGTTTTTATTCATTCAATTCTTGTATTATCGAACCTGTCTTAAAAGAAAAACAAAAACACCCACAAGACATATTTCACTGTGAATGATTGCGCTGGAAGGCATCATTAAAATACAAATTGAATAATGACAGTTGTGTTGATAAACGTCAGAGTTAATGATTTACTGAATGTCAGTGTCACAGTACAGGAGCGTCACCCGAGCAGCCGGACCACGAGCTACTTCACGTAGCTCTCTGGCACATGGTGCAGTATAAAAAAAGGAATGATTATCTTCAGTGCCTGGTGGCTACAGTGTGTTATACTGTGCTATTACACACAACACATGCAGTATTTAACGTGATAATGTGTTCATTAAATAGAGGGATGTATAAATATAACAAAATGCTGTGTGGAGTGATTTTACTTTCACAAATGCATGAGAATGATCAGACTTTTATTTTTCCATTTTTACCCTGTGATATAATGTAATTTTTGACATGTACTGTGTTCATATTTTCTTGCGAGGATGTGTTGGCATTGATTTGGAGATGCAAGACGACAACAACAAACAAAATAAAATCATGTCAGGAAGTAACATTTTGTCGACACATGTGGCTGTGGATGATTTCTTTCCTTTTTGCACATTTCTCAGTTTCTCCACTTGGTGGAGCTCAGCGTTTGCCTAAAAGAAATCTCAAGAGGACACAGAAAATAAGGAGTTCGGGAAATAAAGCAACACCCGGCGTGAATTTGTCCTTCAATTTGAACTTGTGGGATTATGGAGATGTATGGCACCGTCAAATCCAATGCTGCCAGAGAGGGAGATGATGCGTTATTAAACTACAGCACCATCATTTATTTAGAGCTGATTCAATTGTGGTTTTATTAGTTTGGCCCAAGGCTGGGCGTATTAAGAGTTAATGCTGCCTCTTTGTCTTTCTATTCTTGTAATTTTGTGTAACAGTCATCAGTTTGGGGAATTACATTTTCACCCTCTCACTTCTCACCTCTTGTGCAGTCTGAGAAGTGATGAAATTTCAAAAATTGCCTGTGGTGTGATGGGGCTGCAGCGCGCTTCCCCTTCACATGCAGAAGCAGGACGGCTCTGAGTTCTTTACCTTTTTCCCTCCAGAAAATTAGCATTTGGTGTCGCGTTTTAAAGAAAATGCACGAAGTTGTTCAATTAATGCATGTATGAATGCAATTAGAAAAATCACAGACTGCAGCCGGCCACAAGATTGTTCTGTAAAGGAGCCAGCCTCCTCTACTGCTGAAATCAATAAGCATTTGCCAATTGTATCAGCTCCAAGAGAACATCATTAGCAAGACCTCAGTGGAGAATTCAACAACTTTTATCTGGATTTAACACACGAAAGCGTGACATTACCCTGCTTGACTCCTGAATGCAATGCGTCGAGCATGCAGAATCGGTTTACATGTTTTGCTCTTTCGCCACGTTAACGCTCTTGATGCCTTGTAGAGAGGCAATCTAATGGTATTGATCAAACCAATCGTGTTTTTTTCTCCTGTGGCCAAATTCAATCCTGGGTGCTGCAGCTGAGTCTCCATTTTGAGAAACCCTGTCCCTTGATAGAAGGGGGATGATGAGCAGGATCTTCGTGATTAGCTCCCACTTTTTCTTGGTTTGCCGTTTGGATGGATTAAAGTGTTGACTGCTGGGGTGAAGGTGACAGACGGAGGGTGGCCACAGAATCATTAACCCCACTATAATATTAAACTTGTCCAATGTAATCCAATTGTAGATAATCCAAATGTTCATTCAACCCTGCAGCATGTTTTTTTTTAGGCCTGTGTTCATGGTGATATCTTATGACATTGTTTAATATCAAAATACATAACACACTGTAATGCCTTTATTTACATTTGTAATACATAATACCTAATAATGAAAATCTCACTATTTCAGAATATGTAATGTACTGTGATGCAATAGAGCGAGGCAGGGATCAAATCTTTTTGCAGGCTAACCTAGAAGTTAGCGTCGCCCCGGTTTCCTCGACAATAAGCCAATGGGATTGTTCGCTTATGACAAAATGACAAAAAAGTGATACTTACATGTTTTGCTCAGCAAGATGATCGTCACAAATGCACACCACCCCTTTTATGACTTTTGAAACGAAATGAAAGTGCCGGTCCAAAAAGCTAATGTGAGGCGATAAGCTAACCACAACACGATCACGTCTTCAGCGTCACCACCATGAAGCATCCTACCACAATGTACGATACACACTTTACAACAATTTCATCAAACTTCATGTTCTACAAGTTGAGTTAAAATAGTTCGAAAAAAATGTAGCCCGCAACGACGTTTAATGTCCCGGACAATCTCTGTCGTCCCATTTAGCCACTTGTTAGCAACCGTCTTTTTAAAGATATTTAAATGCTTTAATGGGGTGTTTACTGAAGTATTTAAGTCGCAGAACATGCAACAATATGTAACACTCTTTAAAGAGCCCAAAAGACATTCACAGAGTTTTGTGGATACCGATGGATAACTGGCCTTTTCTTAACGTCTGACGACGACTCAGGCACAAATGTTCAGAGGCAAAGTAACATTTCACGTTTGTTTGTGTCAAGTTTAGTCTCATTCGTCGATGAGAGAAGTTGGCCAAACGGCACGCGCTGTTATCTTGAGTAAAGTTTTTGATTTCTCTGTGAATGAACATTGTTGGTAACCCCATGACTTTGAAGCGAGAGAACCTGAAGTGCAAAAATGCTAACCGAGTGCTATTCTTCAGCAAACTCCGCCCTCCAACAAAAAAATTACCATGGAGTTGAATTACGCCCTCTCTGATACGATTTCAACAAACTGTAGGTATATCTGCTGCAGAGCTCTTTATCCACATTGCATTACATGTTTACGATACTGTGTCCACCCTTTGATATTTTTCACACAGTGATATTTTGCTGCTTATTTCTTGCCAATGGGCCTTTATGCCATCTGTGAACACCACACACAGAAAAACCCAAAAGAATCAAGGACATTCAAAAGCCTGACAGAAAACAGAGAGAGAGAGAGAGAACAAAAAACACAGTGAGACTTCACAGATAAGTGGAAAAACTTTAAAAAACAGGTGGTAGCAGCTGAGATGAAAACTCCTCAAGTTGGATGTGTTGGTATTTATAGATCAGAGAGCAGTCTGAAGTGCTTTTAGCAGCAAAAAATACACCTTTTTAATTAATTTAATACATGTTAGCTTTTCTAAGAAGAAATGCAAGATTCAGTATCATGAGATAATGTCATTCAGTGAGATTCATTTAAAAAAATCTTGAAGGTCTAGTGTGTAGTGTGTAGATTTCTATCTATCTATCTATCTATCTATCTATCTATCTATCTATCTATCTATCTATGTTTTCGTTACCTTACAAAGAGTGCTTAATATCCACAGAGGGAATAGGTCCTTTTCCACGGAGTCCGCCACTCTGTGGAAGTTGTTTCAACAGTAGCCCAGAAAGGACAAACCAAACACTGGCTCTATAAAAGGGTCTTTTGTTAGCTGCCACTTTGGTGCCTGGTTATGGAAAGGGGAGAGGGAGGTGAAGGGTATTTAGTTGGTTACAGATTGTAAATGTGACTTAATCCTACACACTGGACTTCGAAGTTAGACATTTAAATTGGCAATATCGTCAAGAGAGACTATTTTACTTTTGAAAAAAATGAGCGTTCAAACGCACCTTTGCTTAATTCAACGCGATCAAGAGTTTTGCTGCTACAGTCATAGTTGGTGTTGTACGGCCGCTAGCTCATGTTGCCTAATGTTAACTAATGTTAGCAAACATTAGGTATGGCTAGGCAGGTATGGCTGTATAACATGATTGTTTGTATACTTTGTAACCCTTCTCTTCTTGTGCTACTGTTATGCTATATACAGCATTTTGCAATATTCAGTAGCTAGATCACTACTTTTGGCTGCTAAGTTTGCTACATAGATTAGCCTTAAAATACGGCCGAAGATTTATTTGTATACACAGCAGTGATATTCAAAGATAATGTTTGCAGTTTTATTACTGAGTGAGATTAGTTGAACGGCTGCTTGAGTTCATGTTTGATTTGACGTCCAAAATGTTTTTGTTTGTTTGTCGCTCTCAGCAGTCTTGTTTCCAGCTGCGATGTCTTTAGAGTACACGATGAGCCTGCCTGTCCACCTAGTGCCTTAAAATAGCAACCAACACCTTGCATCAGTGAAAATGAAGTCAAACAAAAATAAATCACCTATCATAGTAGCTTCCTCCAGGATCTCCTGATTTCTCTCATTATTTTTCATTTTCAATTTTGGCTCACACTGTAAAGAATTTCACTGTAAAATAACAGTAAAATACTGGCCACTGGGACGGCAGTATTTTACTGTTATTTTACAATGCAACTACTATTATTTATTTTAACAGTATATTACTGTATTTTGGATTACAGTATTTGACCGTAGAATAACGGTGGGTGTTGTGGTTATTTTACAGTGCATCTACCGTAATTTATTTAACAGTATATTACCATATTTTTTATTACAGTATATGACAGTAGGAGAACTGTGGGTTATGGTAATTTTACAGTATAAGCCAGTGTGTTATAAAATCTGCTATTTTTGCATTTGTATAAATCCTCACCAATTTAAAAACAAAGTATGCAGGGCTTCTCAAATACCCAGCCCTAGGCTACAACATTCATCCCGACAGCTAGTCGACATCCAAAAGTCCTACAATAAACACACAGCTTGACTTTTCTTGTATTTTACTAACATCTTGCCTTCGAGTGCTTAGAGCGGATCAGAAACACATTCAGCAACAACGTGCATTAATCAATGTTCATCTGTCTTTGCTCAACTGAAGAAAAGTAGCAGGATAAGCTAGCGGGGGACATGGAGGATGAGAGTAGCAAAGAGTGGACAGTACAACGAGCCTTCACTCTGACGCTGTTTTCAAGAACCAAGAACCAGAACTCACAGAGCAGAGCAATCACTCTTAACACCGTTTCCCAAAACCGACAGTACAGAGCTCTCACTTTAAACTTATTCAACTGATAACTTATTTTTCTTAACTTATTTAACTGAATAACTTCTACCAAACTGTCTGAGCTGTGTTCAACCATCTTCAACATTGGGTTTCTATGCATGCCGGCTCGATGAAGAGACATAATCATAACTGAATTGACATTTTTTTTGTTATTGCCAATCATTCCTAACCTCTGACCATAAATAAAAATCAGATGCAGACCTTTAAGTAATAAGTTTGAGAACCCTGGTATAGAACACAAGAGAATATACATTCCATAACATTGCTGTAGTCATTTGTACAGCAGACTTTGTAAGATTAGTAACATTGAGATCATTTGTATTACAAAAATGACAAGGTATTGCATTACCATATTTGGAAGAAACTGTCTCCAATACAATCATTAGTGACAGGCTTTACTGAACTCATGAGCATAACCTCAGACGCTGAATTAAAATAGCATCAGGAACAATGTAACACTGATTTAAAATACCATCAAGAGCAGTGTAACACTGATTTAAAATACCATCAAGAGCAGTGTAACACTGATTTAAAATATCATCAAGAACAGTGTAACACTGATTTAAAATACCATCAAGAACAGTGTAACACTGCATTAAAATACCATCTAGAACAGTGTAACACTGATTTAAAATACCATCAAGAACAGTGTAACACTGCATTAAAATACCATCTAGAACAGTGTAACAGAACAGTGTAGTTGGAAAGCAAGTCTTTTGCATGTGAACAATAACAGTGGACGTGGAGAAAGAAAAGAGGGGGAGAAAGAAAGAGCGAACAGTGAGTACTTGACAGCAGCGTTTGGCTGGTCTCCTCAGTCAACGATGACAAGTGCCTGTGAAAAAATAAATAAATAAAGTTCGCAACACAACGTCTCTGGTAAAATATAAAAATATGAAAGACTAATGGAGGGAAAGAAAGAAACATAAAAATGAGGGGGCCAGAGCAATAAACTGTTCAAGGGAGAGAGAAAATGGTTAAAGACAGGACCAAAAGTGCAAAGGAGAGAAAAGCAAGAGACTAAAAGGAGAGAGGGTGGTTAGTTATAGTTAACTATGAGCTAGGTCAGTAGGGTAGCATGTTGTTGGAATGTTAAGAAGGACTAGTGGGAGGAATGGAGTCAAGCAGAAACTAGAAACGTCTAAATTCAGAAGACAAATTGTGTGCTTGCAAAATTATATATATATATATATATATATATACCTATTTAAAGTGTTTGGTAGATAGTTTTGTTTGTTGTAATGATTTATTATTATTATGAAATTATAATTCTTGCCTCTTTCTTAAAAAGTTCTTAGTGACATGGCAGCCGTGGATGAAGTCATCCCTGCAAACCAAGTCGATAGATGTGGTGGACAGAGACTAGACCCCCAAACACCCTGAGTACCGACCCAGATGATGTCCCACTGACACCATCCAGCCCAGCAGCACTGCAGGGACTCCTGCTCAGCCTGTTACTGTCCATCATCTGTAACTGTTTAATATTGTTTATAATAATAATTGTTTTTGTTAATAGTTAATAATAATGTGTAAATAGTTATTTATGCTGTAATGTAATAGTTGTAAATGAGACCTTGATAATTGTCGAGTTAATATTCCCTTTTCCCCGGCATCAGTGCCTGCCCCAACTCGCTAGAGGCCTGGAGGTCTGGACACAACTCAGCTTGCTTTAGTTACTTCTTTTATTCATTGCGACTGGGATGCAGCAACAGTAACAGTAGCAGCAGCAGCAGGTTGATAACCTCAAAGAAAATAAACAAAGAATCAGTCAGTCATTAAATAAGTACAAAATCAAATGCCTGATTAATACCTTAATACGAATAACTTAATCAAGTTAAAGAATTAACTAATCGAATACATCAATGCACTTTCTCAATTATTAAATGATTTAAATCACTTCAATTCTACCTCACAAAATCAATAGTTTTTAAACAGTTTTAAATTATCAAACCCACTCGTTTTAAATCATGCTTTATGCTTAAATGTTTAACCCAAGTCATACTTTTAACTCAAACTGATGCATTTTAACTAATTTTA